>CAUZXS010002174.1:92500-98977 GCA_963585895.1 Sepioteuthis lessoniana
AGAGAATTATGAAAACTGAACCAAATTTAAGAAATCTTCTAAATCGACAAAAAAAATCCATACAAAAAATATTAGAAAGAGTTTCGCATGCTTGTTTAACGAAACGTGATATATATATATATATATATATATATATATAAGATGAATAAGTAAAGTAAAGTTGGCGACCATAGTCGAGGGTAACCCGAAGGCTCCCTTTTCGATAGCTACTACACCAATGTGTAGGGGAGGGCGCTACTCCTTTCCTGGATTGCTCTACTTTACCCTTGATCCGTACCTTATAATGCTGAGTGCTAAGCAAGGAAGCATCAAGTACCATTTTTTGTGTCTTTGGTAGGACTCGGGCCATTGGCGAACACTCTAACCCCTAGGCCAATGTCCGGTATAAGATTAATAAAAGAGATAAAACAAATAGGAATATCTATTCTGTGCTGTTTAATTTTCCATTTAATTTTCCATTGTTCTTAGATAGTTTCCTCCGTAGAAAAAAAACATATTCATTCACACACACACACACATATATCTATATATATATATAGAGAATATATATATATATATATATATATATATAGATAGAGAGAGAGAGAGAGAGAGAGAGAGAGAGAGAAAGAGAGAGAGAGAGAGCGTTTAGAGGTTTAAGCAGATCGATGAGCAATATTGAATATCATATTCTCATTACTAAAAATGTACCTTTATAAGTAAAATAATAAAATTGCTTACGTTCATTTTAAAATTCAAATCCAGCGACTATCTTTATTGCGCCAACGTAAATTTTCCATGCGTAGAAATAAGTAAACAAGGGTTTTTAAGTTTCTACTGAAAAAAATTGGAAAACAGAGGTATATATATTGTCATCTACAGACAGACGGTTCGTTATATCACAACACTTCCGTATAGATAGACTAGTAGGACGCTTAAAGCTGGGACCGAAACCTGCCAGACTTTTAGTTAGACTTAGTAGCATAACACCCAGCCAACAAGTGAACCACGTCAACTCGGGATTTATAAGGCATTAAGTAGTAGCTTTCGTTTGTTTACATTTATACCATATATATATATATATATATATTCATGGGTCAGTCATTTAGAAGGGCAAACTTTACATTTGTAGTTTTTTTTAAAGGAACTTAACCGTAATAGGTACTATCATGTACAAGAGGACAGTCAGCATGACCTTCTTTACTGACCGCTACACTTAGACTATTTCTTTACCAGAGAGTCAATATGTTTCCACTTTATAGACTGTTCAGACCATTTGTAAACATCTTTTGGACTAAAATATACTTCGTACACATTCAATATACTTCCGTAAATTTCACATGGTTTGTACATCTGAACCACCAAAAATTTGATGATAGACCTCTGTTCAAGCATGGAATACCATGATTTGCCGCCATTTTGAATAGCCTCAAAACAATTATTTTTACGAGATTAGAATAATTTTTCCTTTAAACCAATTCCAAATTATGCTGAGTTTACATTAATGGAAAAAATATGATTTTCTTTCCCCAAATCCATGTATTCATTGAGTAACCCTCGCATATATATATATATATATATATATGTGTGTGTGTGTGTGTGTAAAATTTATTTCTATTCTAGGTTAATACCTAACTTTAACTCTAGCAGAGTGAAAAAAAAACAAACAAATAATCAAATACACAAATTGATATTTTGGAAAAAAAAATCCATAAGAAAAGAAAAGACTAAAAACATACTTTTTGTTTGAAAAAAAATAAATCAATCAAAATCGTAATGTCTAGCCAAAAGAAAAAAACTTTGACCGAAGGGTGAACTTAAACGAAAAAAGTGCTTGATACGATGTTGAGCCAATATAAACATAAATATAAGTATATTATCCTGATGATCCGGAAAGGTGAAACCTAGATAGATTTCTTCTGACCCATTTAGTATGTATATATATATATATATATATGCTGAGAATTTAGTTATGTATTGATAGATCATGCAATATTACAGTGAAATTGTTGGCGCCTATTCGTTGGGCAATGTATAATGAACTAAAAGATGAACCTAAGTAATAATATGTTGTGATTTTGCTCCTCACTGAGTGCTTCGACACTTATTGGTTTCGTTTTACGCGTTGCTTTATCTGATTAGAATCACCCAAATATTAGAAGAGAATCGTGCTTGTATTCTGAGCGAGCCTTGTCATATTTTCATAGAATCAATTTTCTTCGAAAAGCGATGAACACATTTCCCTTGGTCTATATCCAATCACCAGGTATGTAACAAAAGGTTTGGCGTAGAATAGAATAGAATAGAAATGGGCAAACCTTTCTCCTTTAATTGCTTATCAAATAATCGGCACCTTGCGTACTGTGATGGTTAACGAGCAAGACTCGTTGTCAGCCTTGATAAAGATCAGTCGATATTACATGTACTCACACACGATCGTGGTTTGATGTTTATCATCGCAGGAAATGGAAACGGCAACCTGAGTTCAAATCCCATTTGGGACTGTTTGCATTTCACGTAGCACTAATATGCTTGAGTAAGATATGCTTGTCTCTCTTCTCAATCCATTTGTGGGTAAATAATAGGGCAGACTGGGGTTTTTAAACTTGATATGGTAACCAGTCGAGAGCCAGCTATACTTTTGGGATAAGCTGATAAAAAAAAAAAAATGTGTACCATTGGGTCACAGTTTATTCGGACGACTCTTGTCAGGTTTTAAAATCAGTCTTCCTTCTCCTAGACTGGTTACGTTACAAATTCTAAAGAGGCTAACTCATAAGCGTAATACAACCAGTTTTACTGCTCTTCGACCGGACACCTTACCAAGGCTAAAGAACCCATTCTCTCTAACTATTTACTCATGATTGGAGTTGAGGGAAAGAGGTGGTTTCATGTCTTTTAAAAAGGTATCGACGCAAAGTGAAATGCAAACAACCACGTGATAAATTGGTTTCATAGCAAAATTACTTCATTGCCAGTACTTCCAGATCCACTCGGACCCGAAATGAGAGTACCTTTTATGGTCTCAAATTGTTCAATTTGAAAAATATTAGTATTTGATGAATTCTTTTACTGAGAATAGATGATGAGTGAATCTCTAATAGAAAGGAAAGACCCCCCCCCAAAAAAAGGGATGTCCTAAGAACAAGTCTAAACTGCATCTGATGATACTATTTACCAACCCCTCCGCTCGGGCAGGATATGACACAAGGTCAATTTTTAAGCGGAGTTTAACAGGTTTTGAATTCAGAGTTTTCCTTCTCCTAGACTAGTTGCCTCACCAAGGCTGAAGAACCTAGTCCGTCCTACTATTTACCCATAGCTGGAGGGAGAATAAGGGGGTTCATACCTTTCCCAAGGGTATTTGCCCGAAAGTGAACGTAATAGCGCGACTGGAGTACGAACTCGCGTACTACGATTCCGCAGTTCATCGCTTTAACCATTCCACCACGAGGACATCTGATGATAAGGCTCCAGTTCTAGAGGTCTGCAGAGAGTAGTGTATCTCTTCATTCATATTACTCCCAAGTCCACTCCGACCTATTAGGGTTCCATCTATGAGTCAAATAGATCTGTTCGAATAGAATTAGGTAGGATTACTCAATACTATGTTATTGTTGATTTTTTGTATTAAGAAAAGTTAATCGAAGTTATAATTGTTTCGTAAGGATTATTATTAGTTACCTGAAACTACATAACTGAGAGGGAAAAATTATTATCATTACAAAGAGATAATTACATGAAACGATTTAACAGCGTGTTAACAAATGACTATTATATAGAAATAAGTACATATAATTATTAAGTTGGTGGGTTGTTTTGACTTACTGCGTATCAACCTTTTTCGGGCCATTTAAAGCCGGATTAAGGCATTTTGATAAAAGTTTTAAATAATTCAGTTTAGTAGCATAAGTTTAACCGGCTCATTGGCCTAGTGAGTAGAGTGTTCGCCAATGGTCCGAGTAGACCTGAGTTCAATCCCAGGCAGTATCATCCCAAAGACATTAAAAATGGTACTTGATACCTCCTTGCTTAACACTCAGCAATATAAAGTACGTATCAAGGGTAAAGTGGCGCAATCCAGTGAAAGGAGTAGCACCCTCCCATACACCTCGGTGTAGTAGCTATTGAAAAGGGAGCCCTCGAATACGGTTGCCAACTTTACTTTACTTAGAAGTATAGTTTTTTGTTTACACAAAGTTAAATGGCAAAACAGTTCTATTTCAAAGAAGTCAGTTTAGCATGAGTACCCAGTTTAGTTCTAATTCACTCATAGATAGGACCCTACCAAGTGCTACCACACCAGGCCAGAGTGGACCTGGGGGTGATGGCAATGAAGGGGTACTCGACATTCCTCAAAGCTCCAACATTGCTGGAACCTCACCATCAGATTGTTTAGTGTCATATTTAGGATACTCGTGGGGGTCTTTCCCCAGTGCAGAGGTGCAGTCGCTGTATTCTACAGCCCCAGCCGTCTAGGCAACATATGATTATTAGGTTTGGTTTGGTTTCTTTGTTTAATGGCATATCGACATTTATAGGTTATTTAATGCCAAAGCCGTTCTCCTAGAATAACAGTACTATTTAACCCATAGCTGGGAGGATAAGGAGGTTCATACCTTTCCCAAGGGTATTTGCCCGAAAGAGAACGTAATAGCGCGACTGGAGTACGAACTCGCGTACTACGATTCCGCAGACCATCGCTTTAACCATTACACTACGAGGACACCCCCCATATGATTATTAGTATTAGATAGGAATACTTGAAACCATACAACAGTGTGCAAATTATTTGTATTAGATAGGAATACTTGATATTATATAACCGAGTGCCAAAAAAATAATTAAGAAACTACTAAAAAAATGCAATTATATATGTGTAATGTTCGCAATATAGGCACTAAATAAACCAAGACAGATTGATGTGCAGTCTATCAACTAATCCAACGAAAGCTTTTATTCTTCACGCCGTTACTTGGTACTTACATATTAAAACACATCCATACACACGTGCAAATTAAATGCAGTTGTTAGTTCCTAAATCTTCACGGAACCCAAAATGATTGTAGCTCAGTCAGATAGTGTTGTAGAATACACCGAATGCATCTCTGAAGAGGGTTAAGATCTCCCAATGAGTCTCCCCTTATGACAATAAACAATCTGATGGTGAAGCTGCCGTAATACTAGAGCTTTGGAGAATGCCATTGCTCCCAGCTCCACTCTGGCCCAGAGTGGTAGCAACAGATAGGGTCCTATCTATGGAACAAATAGATCTGTTTGATATCTAAACTGTGGGCAAACAAATGACTGGTGTTTGATTGAATTGTAGGTTATGCATAGCAATACATGGAACCTCTCGTCTTTATTGACTAATGCTAAATTGAATTGTTGGAAATTAAACTGATTATTTAAACTGTGTAAACAAGTAATTTCTAAAGCTTTTGCTAAGATGTGGCACGAGGCTGCATCAAGGGAGTACCCAATGAGATTCGAACTATGTGTGAACAAGCGACTGATGTTCAATTGAATTGTTGTTGATGCACTGCACTGCTTGGAACCGTTTGACTATGTCTGGGAGAATGAGCTTGGGCTTGTGTGAGGATATTATTGGCTAGGTGTCTTTGCAAATCGTACATACTTGGTATATGTGTATAAGCAGGATTTGGCATTGAAGAGCCTATAATGGTTGATAGGCCATTAAACTAAACCAAACCAAACTAAAATGATCGCTTATATCACTTATACTTCAGAGCGACTCGGATTACGGCTGCAGTGAGTTTAATTCCCATTTCTCTTGCACGTGGGTGTGGGCTTTGTAAATAAAAACGTAATAAATACCAATAAATACCAATAAAAACTTCAGAAATAGAAAAAATATATAGAACGAATAGTAAATGGGAATTTATGACATTTTATTGGAACCTTGAAACTCGATCAGTTTATTCGGTGGAATATTTAACAAATTTTTCAAAAAAATTACTTCTCGGATAAAATAGCTTTCTATATTGTTATTTTTTTATTCTTATTTTTTTCAAAGAAAAGAACGGAATTTTTTTTTTGTTTAGTTTGAGAATGTAATTTACATCTACATCCAGTGTAATTTTTTTAAAAGTGCGTGGGGCCAGGTTTTCAGGAAAATATTTGAAATTTTAAGAACTATGAAACAAATTTTTGGCATTTTCTGAGGGAATCGTAGATTATGTGAAAGTTTCTTTACACGTGCAGGACCACATAGGAGAGAATTTTCAAAATGTGTTTTTATTGTGTTTTAGAATATCTTAAATTCACATAGAAATATAGAATATGCATTGTTTTTTAAAGACGCTCATAAGGGGTCAAGGGATACATATTCATCCCTGCGAACTCTAAGCTGATTCAGAAAGTAAAGAACATAAAGGATATATATATATATATATATATATATATATATATATATATATATATATATCCGCCTTGAGCTACCGAAACTGTGTTATCACCCTGGTTGGCGGCTGATGA
>CAUZXS010002175.1:0-146431 GCA_963585895.1 Sepioteuthis lessoniana
GGGAGAGGTGTTAAAATCAGTCAGTCAATATGGAAAGTAACTCTACAAAAATATCACTTGCTGTGTCCCTTATTGGGTGTTACATTAAGTTTATGAAATTTATAAGTAAATGTAACATTTATTATAGGACAGAGATAATACTAAAACATTTGTCTGCATCTGAAATAGTTATTTCAGAATAACCTGTCCACCAATGAAAAATGAGAATTTAAAAAAACATACAAAAATGTGAGTGCTTTTCAGTCATATTTGACAAAGAACTAAGCAAAGTCCATTTATACAGGTTTAAAATTAAAACCTGTAACAATATCAGCTGTATTAAGGGGTATATTCTAAATATAAATATATTCCCATTTATATCCTAATGACAAAGATACACATGAGAATGTAAGATAATAGCATGCACATCTTTTAAACAAACTGTTGCAGTATAAATTTTTCAATGCTTTTCAGTTATGTTTGTCAAAATTTTCAAAATATAGCAACTAAAATGCATCTAGCAAATTTATCTCTAAACATAAATATAGTCTTTGAATATTAAACCTACAAAGCAATAAACATGTACTGATTAACTAATCAAATGTGGGTATTTTATGTGGAATAGAAACAATTAGTCCTGGTTAAAAGCATGGTTAGGGTGATCCAAACCCAAACTTTTTTTAGACCTTATTTTATTTCATATGCAGATATTATTGGGGAACAAGAAAAGTTTGGCTTCGGGTTACTCTTATAGTGCTTTTAACCGGAACAAAATCAGGGAAAACAAAATATTAATGAAATTTACACATGTCAAATTTAAAACAAGTTTGTGGAATCATAATTAATTTTTGACTAGTATTTCATTCATTTTAATTTTATTAATAAAATTAATAATGGTTGACAATAATTCATCTAATAATAAATAAAATCAAGTTAGTGGAATGTTCGAATTTAAATAATAGTTTTCTCCTTTATCTTTAAATGCATTTCTTGATATATAGAGATATCCACAAAAATGTATATCAATGTTTAATTATACATAAAACTAACTTTTTGTATTTATATCAAGGTAAAATTCTAACAAATACAAGGTTAATTTTTAATGACTGTTTGATTTATTCGAATTAATAAGAAAAGCAGTGCATTCCTTTACTTGTTTTCATGTTTCAAAGTTTTGAAATCAGGCTGGATGGAGCCAGGCAAGTAGTTTTAGTTAAAAAAAAATAAATAAATAAATAAATAAACAGATACTATACTATGTTCCAAGTTGAAACATTTTATTATGCTTCAACAGAAAAATTGTAAGAGATGAATGACCTCTTTATCATGATTCAATTTTTAGTTTTTCTGTTCCATTCTATTAGTTAATTATTTGCTGAGGTGGCATATAGTAATTAAAAAAAAAAAGATTACAAACCACCGGTTTGAACAAACAACAAAAGAGACTGAAGGCAGTGGTTCTTAACCTGGAGCAATGGCACCCCTAAAGGGCCTGAGGAGAGGTCCAGAAAAACTTTTTTGTTTTACTTCATTATTCAGTAGTTTCATAGATTTCTTTTTGTTTCAATTTCTTAACTAAAATTGCATTGTTTTATTTTTCATTATTTAATTTGTGTTTTATCAATAATAGTAGTTATTGGTTAAATAGTGGCAGCCAAATAGCTGAAAATTTTGACCGGAAAATTCAAGTTCTTTTGTCTTATTTGGAAGGCCAAGGGGTGTGGAATGGAATTTCAAAATCTCAAAGGGTACTACAACAGAAAAAGGTTAAAGACACTGAACTAAAGTATATACACATAATTTTAAGCAGAGCTTAAAACATATTATAACAATTATAAATGCATAGAGGTATGTGTGTATATACACAACTAAGGTATTATATTTATGTCCACAGTTCTAAAATTAACATAGACTGAAAAAAATATAAAAACAAATACAGTAAACGTGTTCTTACATAAAAAAAAATAATTTAACAGAATACAAAGTGATTAGAGAACTTAGAAATTCACATATGCACAGACAAAAGTACAGTCTACACCTGCAGCAAAATGGATAATGTAATTAAGCGATCCAGAAGGAAATTTATATCACATTAAATTCGCCAATATTTGGCTGAAACAGCTCAAGGGAAATAACTCTCGTATTTGTATAGCTTATAACGGTGACAACAGAAAAGATATAAAATAAGAAAGAAAAAAATAATTTAAAAACGGAATTTTCAACAACAGAAAACAAAAAAAAAATATGAAATAAATTTCAGCAAAAAAAAAGGTGTTTTCAGACACCCTAACATACAATGGGTTGATGCTTACACAACCTAATATTTTTCTAATGCTATTTCTTTTATGGAGGAGCAGGGGCAGTTAAAAAATGTTCCAAATAAGGAAAGTTGGTCAGAGTGGGGTTGGGGGTAAGCAGCCCTCAACCTAAACAATAGCACAGTCAGTTAAACAAATGACCAATAATAGGTAAAATAGAAAAAAAAATGGTAGTAACAAGCTTTGGAATGCAACATAGAATTCTTGAATATGTCTAAATGCATTAAGAGGAAGACACACACACACACACACACACACACACACACACACACACACACACACACACACACACACACACACACATACACACAAAGAAAGAAAAAAGAAAGAAAAAGACTGATGAAAAGAACAGAAATGCTGCTGCTGCTGATTATGATGATGATAATAATGATGATGGTGATGATAATGATGATGTTCATGATAATAATGATGTTGAGGTGTCAGTTTCTTCTTTCTTTCTAACCCCCCCCTCCTTTTTTTTTTAGGATTACTGGACATTGTCCTGTTTTGTCTTTTTTTTAAGTTCCAGTTAAACATGTTTAGTTATAAGCATCATGAATTCTAGCAGCTTCTTGTACAATCACAGCTTCATTTCCAACGAGTTTCACATATGGAGACACTTCCTTCCATTTGACACTTGCTTCCTGTAAGTTAGAAATAAAGAAAAAACAATTTTGAAAAATATATTTTTTTTAATTTATACAAATTCTACTGATTAAACAACTTTATTGAAGATCTTTCCAGTATTTGGTAATGTGTTAGTGCAAGAAATGATATTTAGTCACGTCCCCACATACTAAGTTTCAATATTAGCATTAGTACCAGTGACAGCTCCAGCATAGAGGTTACTAGACTGCAGACCCACCAAATGAAAATGACAAATTGTCTTTGCCCATTGTGAAATGAGGGAGGGGGATATTTATATGCTTCTGATGGGATCAAGAAAATGTTCAAAGATTCAGTCTGCAGTGCCTTCTGATTGGCTAAAAAAAGGTTAATTCCTTGACATGTGATTGCTCACAGCTATGTCTGCTAGTCAGTGATCTCAAATGGCCTAGAAGTCATTCCATTTTTTGACCACAATACAGAATTTATGAATCCTTATGAGATTTGACTTAAAGTATAGCAATACTTGAATAACACGTTTTGGGGATTTTTTAAAAATGTCAAATGATAGTTCCTTTTTAATTTTAATATTTCAAAGAGATTTATGTTGACAAATATTATTCAGTTAACCTTCTATGAGCTAAGATACTTGTCTTTTCCCAGGAAAGCAATGAATTCATATTCGACAATACTAATGGCACAAAAAATCTTTGGCAAAATTAAACTTTGTACAAGTTTAGAGATGTGTTTTTTCATGTATCAAAAACTCTTTAAAAGTCTGTGTTCAAGGATAATTTTATAAATAAAATAAATAATCAAATCATTAGGAGCCGTAATCACTATAAAAAACATTTTTTCCTTAAATTTGAAGAAAGTATTTATAAAAAAATTTCCTGTATTTAATGAGTACTGAGAGTTTTATCAAGGTGCAATAATTGAGGTTTGATGTTTAAAAAAAAAATTGATGTGCTTTACTCATAAAAAGTTTCCTATTCTATGTTTTGACTGTATAAAGAGTTTTTGAAACAAAATATTCCCAATTCTATATCATTTCTTCAAAGAAACTTGATATCAGAATTTTCTTCAATCTTTTTTTCCTAAAATGACACAAAGTATTTTATAATGAAATAAAAATCTTTTTAATTTCAAACTTGATAGAAAATAAATTACATTAATTAAAATAAATATTTATGTAGAATGAAAAAAAAAAAGATAAATTGTACAATATTTTATTGACAAAAATCACTAAAAACATTTTATGAAATGAATAAAAAGAAAAGATTTTTACTTGGTAAAATGTCTGGTAAAATTTTTTAAGTAAATAAAATATTTAAGAATTCACAGTATTTAAATAAGAGATTAGCATGAAGAATTATATAATGCTTGTCAGTCAGATATGCACACATTATTTTTTTAAAGTTGATGGTGGCATCTTAAAGATTCACAAGAAAAAAAAGATTTTAAGATTTTTGGTATTTAGTTAATAACAAACTTGAAAAAAGAAGTTTCTATTTAAATTTTTGGAGGCAACATTTTCTTGTTTTGTTTTTTGTTTTTTTTTGTGTATCAATCTCTCCCACTTAATTCAATTAATTTCTTTAAATCAAAGAAAATCTAACAGAATAGTTTTCATATTTTTAAAAAGATGATTACAAAAAAAAATAATTTATAAATTTTACCATCCCAATGCTGGAATTTGGACAATATACATGATATTTAACTGGAATTATTGGTCTAATGAGTAGCGTGTTCACCAAGGGTCCGGAAACCGAGTTCAGTCCTAGGTCAAGTCATACCAAAGACTCAAAAAATGATACTTGATGCTGCCTTGCTTAACATTCAGCACTATAAGGTGAGGATCAAGGGTAAAGTGGTGCAATCCAGGAAATTGAGCAGCGCCCTCCCCAACACCTTGGTGTAGTAGCTATTGAAAAGGGAGTCTTACGGTCACCCTTGACAAAGGTCACTAACTTTACTTTACTTACTTTATCACCATTCTAAATACATATGTCATTATCACCATTTTAAATACATATGTCATTAACACCATTCTAAATACATATGTCATTATCACCATTCTAAATACATATGTCATTATCACCATCATAATGTGCTAACAGTACAGATTCTCTTGATTCTCTCTCATCATCTACCTATATTAGCTATCACTCATAGCAGATGACTTCCAGTACCTGAATAGGGTAAGTCTTTGCTGGCCAGCTAACACAGATGAATCCATAAATAGTAGTCCACAGGAGACCATCAGTTGTTCATCATTGTTACCTTTTGATGACTACACACCATGTAAAGTAAAGTTGGTGACCTAAGTCAAGGGTAACCCAAAGGCTCCCTCTTTAATAGCTACTACACCAAGGTGTAGGGTAGGGTGCTACTCCAGTTCCTGGATTGCTCCACTTTACCCTGGATTCCTACCTTATAGTGATGAGTGCTAAGTAAGGCGGAATATTAAGTACCATTTTTTAAGTCTTTGGTATGACTCGACCTGGGATTAAACCCTGGTCTCCCGAACCATTGGCGAACACTCTACTCATTAGGCCAATGGTATGTTAGAAAACTAGCAAATTACAAAGAACTGATCAAACCTGAAAGTGTCTGGTTTAGAAAAAATGCTGAGTCACCCATGATGTCAGCTAACAACATCATGACGCCTATGTTTACAAGTAAACTTCTGTTATCAACACACAAACTATTTTTTTAAATAGATTAATTCTGCTCCCCGTTTGTAACCACAGGATAAAATACATCACATGTAAAAGCTCCTCTTTAAAATTCAATGAAGTATTTCATTATTACTTATATTTGATAGAGGAACTTCCTGTACACAATAGCACAGAAGCCCTTCACTCAGGCCATAAAAGAAGCAGTCCCTTTCTTCTAGTGACCCCAGGAAAAGAGCAACCAGGTTTATACCTCAAACTGAGGAATCTGTTCCTCTCCTGGCAGGAAATTACCAAATGTGGAATCTGCATCCCTAACACAATGCAAAGCAGCTGATGTGGAATTCAACCAATCTCAGCCGCAGACCCAACACAGCCAAAGTTAGCTTCCAACCAATCACTGCTACTCTCTTTCATTCAAACAGATCATCTCAGAGCTAATTTCAGAAAGGCATAAAATAGCTCTTTGAAGAGCTAACTTCAGAAAGTCTTCTGAGAATCACCTCTGGTCTCCTCACTATACTTCTTTGTAGATACCATGAGATGATGATGTAGCAACCAGCCACACTTGCAGTAAACCAGCATCACCAGTTCCTACAACAGCACCTGCATACCAGCTTCAGTTCCACCCAGCACCACCTGCATCAACTGCTGCACCAGTTCCTGCATCACCAAGTTGCTGACATCTGCCTCATCCTAGTCCATAAGTGACAACTCTTAGACTAGCACCAGCATTTTTATGGCCACATCAACATACCTCCAGTTAACCAAGGGTTAATAAACCAGGACATTGATCATCAAACCTCTGCAACCAGCACCTGTATCATCCATTGCCGCAGACCAAATTATGCAACAGCAACCTAGTCCATGAGTGACAACTCTGCTCAGACTAGCACCAGCATCATCCAGTCTCTGCAACTGATGCATCCACATCTTCCACTATCTTCAGTTACGTCTACAACCTGACCATACAGCTACACCTATGATCTTCACCAAGCACTGAGACCATCCCTAAGACCATCCTGATCTTCTTGATGTGCTGTCCCCAAAAACTCAGACAGCTGAGTCAACGACTTTCTACAGCACTGACTTTCAACACCTCAGAGACTCAATACATGATGGACATTATACAGCAACTGTGATTCTACATCCATACACACCTTTTGCATACGATTCAGTCAATAAAGACCTGATATTAAAACTTACCCATTCGTCCTTGTCATTAGTCTAGGCCACTGTCAATCACTCCATCTCATTTACAAAACATTTGTGGGATCAACACATTTATCAGCCCTGCCACAAACTCAAGTGATATGTTAGATAACTAGAGAGTAGCTAATATTTTATAAGTCATCTAACAAATCAAAAATAATAGACCCAAATGATTTAAAAAATATCAATCTCTAGCATTTTAAGAATTCATTTGGTGCATTGCAGTAGTTTTGATTTATTTGAATTCAAAGAAGTCTGACACAAGGTCACTTTTTATAGAGTACCTATAATTCATCAAATTTGTTAGCTTTCCACAGCTCTCTGTTAATAATAAGAATTAAATCTGAAAATTTTTTAAAAAAAGCAAAAAAGAACCTACCTCCAAAATACGTGTATCAAAAGTGTCTGCAAAATCATAGTGAAAGTTCCAAACTTCTGCTTCGACCCAAGCATTGTCAGTGTTTCTGGGGTCATCAACATAACCTTTGTATAATAAACATGCACTAAATCCTTGGTTATCTTGTTCAGTACGAAGACTTGTCCGGGAGCCAGAGAGCATAGGTAGCATTGTTTGACTGGTGGAACGTGAGGGACTAGACAAGGAAGCAGAGCTGCGTGGGCAAGGTGCTGATGCAGCAAATTGGGCAAAGAACTGAAACGAGGGAGGGAAAAACATTGCATTAAGAGTTAAATAAGTTAAAAAGAACAAAAAAACCCCAATTCATAACAGTCAAGATTAAACAAAAACACTAGATTAATATTCCTCTAAACTTTAACATTGATTTTTTGACTAGTTTATCTTTCATCTCGTTTTTGATGTTGTTACTATATGAAGATCATTTTATGTTCTGTTGTTGGTTGGTTGTTTGGGTTTTATGGCATATCAACCTTTGTAGGTTATTTAACACCAAACCCATTTTTTAAAAAATAGTTCTATTTCAAACAATTCAGTTTAGGATAAGTACACAGTTTAAATGCAATTACAGTTTAATTGTGAAAAACATTTCTATTTCAAGCTAATTCAGTTTAGTATAAGTACAGATTTTGTTTACACACAGTTAAATGTTAAAACAGTTCTATATTAAACAAATCAGTTTAGTGTAAGTACAGTTTCAATGTCAAAAAACAGTTCCATTTCAAATAATTCAGTTTAGCATAAGCACGCAATTTAAATGTAAGTATGGTTTAATTGTCAAAAACATTTCTATTTCAAGCAATTCAGTTTAGCATAAGTATGCCGTTCATTCTGTTTAGATAGGACCCTTATCAGGTGCTACTACTCCTGGCCAGAGTGGACCTGGGAGTTATGTTCTGTAAGCATTAAGGAAGCAGAATTATTTAGGAAATAAAGACAGCCTCTAATGAGATTTAAACTCACATCATCCTTAGGAACCCAACTGATTTAGCCAGAAAGACACATTAGCAAGCAAAATTCAAATATAGTCATACTCATTTAAACGTCATTTAAAAATATCAAATTAAATCCTATTTATAGAATTTATATTTAATTGCAAATAAATTAATTAGAAGTACTCTATAATTAGCACTTAAAGTAACCAAAAATGGGATAGGAAGCAGTTAAAAAAGTAAGTACAAAATGGAATCTTTATAGTTCTTGTCTGAATTTTACATGACTAGATGTTGTAACTATTGTCTGTCAATGGATTTGGAGGTAAGAGTACAAGTTCACTGGTCAGTAAAGAGGTCAGAAAACAATCCAAGTACCTGTAATGTGTACAAAGAGGAAAGTACAAGGATCATTCAATAAATAAAGTAAATTTTGCCTAAGGAGTTTGCAATAGGAAGTACAGTTTACAGTTGTACTTTTTTTCAAGAAAATCAATAGGCATGGGTCCTTCCATATCCCAGAAGACTGTCAGCATGACCTTTACTGACCACTGTGCCAGGAACTTTTTCTTTATCAGAAGGTTGGTGTGTTTCCACTCCATGGACGATCTTTCTGAACCAGACTCTTAGTGACAAACCCATGTCTCACTCATTTGGAAACATTTTTTTTTTTCAATTAAAACATGCTTCTCCATACACATCACTTATTCTTCTGTAAATTTCACATGATTCACGCTTCTCAGCAACCAAAAATTTCATGACGGACCTCTGTTCAAACCTGGAGCACCATTTGATTTGCAGCTATTTTGAATAGCCTCAAAACAAAAACTTTGGCAAGATTAAAATAATTTTTGCTATCAACCAATTCCAAACAATGCAAAGTTTACATTTATGGAAAAAAATTTTGAAAAAAAAAAAAAAATTTTGAAAAAATTTCCCCTTATGTAATAATGAATAACCCTTATATGTATAAGTCACTCTCCCACTTAAAAAATTCCCTTTATTTGTTGAATGACCCTGGTATATGCCTCATCAGAACAAGACTTAACAATATTCCAGGACACAAGAAACACATTTGATTATTATATTTCTCTTATTTAATATTCTTTTCAATCCACTTGTTTATTTACTTTTACCTGGACAATTAAAAAAATCTTTACATTGAATATAAAAATATTTCTTTGATTTATTCCCAGTCTTCTATACAGATAGCTCTGAAAAAAAAAATGTAAATTGTTATGTTTCAAAGAAAATCAGTCAAGAATTTTACAGGTCAAAATAAAGAAAATCTTTGAAACTAATTGTGCAATCCACTAAGTTCAATAGAAATTACCTGGATCATATCTGTTTGATCAAGCTCAGTTTTGGAATCTACATCTTGTTCATCAAATACAGATTTCATAAATGCCTCACACAGTGTGCTGTATGGTGTGGTTAGTCCATGAAGTGCATCCTGCAAAAAAAAAAAGAAAAGCATCAAAAGAAATGGCAATAGTAATCAATAGTCATTTATATATCTACCCAACCACAAGCAAAGTGTGATACAAGGTCAATTTTAAGCAGAGTATAACAGGTTTGAATTCAGACTTTTTCCTTCTGCTAAACCGGCTGCCAAACGAGCTTAAAGAGCACAGTCTGCCCAACTGTTTATCTATATAGCTTCAATAAATATATTAACAGAATATTCTACAATTAAAAAAAAATCTAAACATGAAATTGACATTCTCTTTATATATATATATATACATATATATATATATAACAGCTCTACCATTGATATTGAACACTATTTAATAATACTGCAAAATTTGGTCCACCAGAGTGAGCTAATGATAACCATAAAATATTACACTATATATATATATATATCAGTAACATAAATGGAAGAAAACTCAATGCATGGTTATAGTGCCATCATAAATTTATTTTGATGAGTTTTTTTTAAAAGATTCTGTTTATTTAGTGAAAAAAAACCTGCAGCTTTAAAATTTCAGGGTTTGCTTCTAATCAAATGGTCTTTTCTTTCCCAATAACAATCAACTTTTTTTTGCTTCACATCTTGAGACTTACCCCTGGCAGACAGAACAGATATTCATCAGCATTCTCTTTTCGAACAGCAACAAATTCCAAGACCTTTTTGCCGTCAACATATAAATAATTCATAGGTTGAAAATCTCCTGTGTATTTCCTTCGCCATCGAGTCACCACAGATCGCATCACATGATTAGGACCCCATCGCCAGAGGGATCCCTTTCCTCGGATACCTGTGCGACCCATTGGGTTTCTGAAAAAGAAATAAGCAAAAAATTCTAAAGAAAGTAGACTGCTTGTAAGCATAAAAAACAAAATACATAAAGCAGTTACACTATTATGTAACTTCTTTTCTGTAAGACTATTTTAGGGACGTTTTAAGACATTTTTATTCTCACTTTTGATTACAAAAATGTATTATTAATTGTTCAAACCAAAAAGAAATTCATTGAAAGGAATAAATTGAAATATGGTGTTGGTACAATAGGAAATTTTATTCAACTTTTCTGAATCTGTAAAAAAATAGACATAGATACATTAATAAGTCTGTAGTCTAATAATAAAAATATTTTACAGATATTTTTTCATCATAGAGTCTTTCTTGGTCAATGCATTTAACTCAATATATTTCCATTAACCATAAAGATCAAAATTCAACTAATATGTCAGGCTGCAGATTATAGATTCACACTTGTAGTTTTTAAACTTTTAACCTGTAACCCTGAGTGCTATTTTACTAAACACTGTAAAAGCCCAACTCTTCGAACCGAGTACTATTTTGGGGGGAATATTAAACAGTTTATAATGGTCACTGTTCCAGCCAGTGATATTAGTGCAATTTGAAATCTATAATTACAATTTTGGATTATAAAAGCCTTCAGTGTCAACAAATAAATTCAAAGCATGAGTTTTTAAAAGACTTTCATTCTGAATCTTAGTTAATTTAGTAATTTTACGGTCCAGTCATATTTCAATCATACATCCTAGATGCATCAAGGTAGGTCCTCAGTGATGCACTGTTTTCATCGCCGATTTCAGGTTCTGCATCATATCGGCTCCGACAGCAACCCCGACATGACTCTGGAAGAGCCAAGCCGCCTCCTTGATCGCGACGTGCCATGCGTCGTGCCTTTGCCAAAGCAATAAAACTGTAAGGCCAGACATTGGCCGTTCTTTATAGACATCTGTCCTTCAGTAACAGCCTATGAAAAACTGGGCATTCACACTTCTCTACAATATAATACCATCTTTACTTCATCCGGTTTCGGCTGACTACTTCTGGATTCGATACCAAGGTAAGATGGTATTTTTAATACTCATCCACGTCCATGATTTACACTTTAACAAGACCTACACTTATCCCACCCCAAATCTATCTTATACTAATACTTCCAAACTAACACGAAATAAGCCCCTACTCTAACTATTCAGTCAGTCTTTAACTCTTACCTTATACCCTTATTCGAGGCCAAAAAAAACAAAAAAACTCCCATTTATTTTGACTCACGAAATCATTTGCTACAGATTAACTCATACTTATTTGTCTAGATCTCCCTCCCCGTTTGTCATTTGCCGATTACACTAATTCGTTAGCCTTTGTACCACTAAACAATTATTCAATAGTTCCTTATTCTATCTACTCAATTAAATAATCTATACTCATATTACTAATCTAATGCATATTTCTCAAAAAAAAAAAAAAAAAAAAAAAAAACGCTACCTAATTAATACTCTATTCAACTCCTTACATTCAAACTTATTACTACTACGACCTATCTCCTACTCCCCCACTTCCTTCCATAATCTATCTACAATTAGGTTTCAATCATTAAATAAAACCGCGAGTGGGCGCTGGCAAATAAATTTATTAAAAACCATAAATTAGTAGCGGACCGTAACCAGCATACGAGGACAAAAAAAAACAAACAAAACAAAAAAAAAAAAAATGGATAATTAAATATCCATTCCCCCCCCCTCGCAAACGCCAACGATTCTCAACCCCTACCCCTGACATTCCGACTACCTTAACTTCATATTATCTCAGTATACTCTTATAATGTGTAATACGTCTCCTAATCTTAATTCTTAGGTTCCTCCATCGTCCTCTTTATTTCTTCCATGGCTCTGATCTCTTAAGCCAAATCCACTTTGACGCCTTTAGAACTGTGTTGGTAATGTCCTTCAGTGTCCTCACTCTAGCTGCCCCAACTATACTAATTTTTGCTAGGGCTCTGCCCAACGACTGTCCAGCAAATCCCCTACAACCAAATTCTATAGGGACATAATATATCTTCCGTGACTTTTGTTGACATTGTTCAACCAGTTCTTGGTATTTGGACCTCTTCCTCTCATTAGCGAGAGTAATATATTCCTCCCATGACACAGTCAGTTCCCAAATAATGCACTGCTTTGTGTTATCAGAGTGTAATATCAGATCCGGTCTTAGCGATATTACAGCTATGTGTCTGGGGAACTTCAGCTGAGTCTCCAGATCCACTATCAACTGCCAATCGTCCGCAGAAGATAACAGGTTCGTTTTCTCTCTCCTCTTTCTCTGTGTCTTCTCTCCTGCTTTTACGAAGTTGATCTGCTTCAATTTCTTTCCTGGTTGATGATTACTAGCCCTCATAGCTTTAGTCACCTCATTCGCAATTACCTTGAGTGCTTGATCGTGACGCCAACAGTATTGACCATCACCCAAAGCTTTTGGGCAACTACTAAGGACATGTTGTAAAGATCCTTTCCTAGCACATAGTTGACAATTGGGGGTCTCTCTCTTCCCCCATATGTGCAGGTTCATTGGGCTCAGTAACACATCATACACTGATTTAATAAGAAATCGAATCTCGCTAAAGTCTGGCTGCCAGCAATCTGACCATGTAACCCATTTTTTCTCTACATCCTCCCACCTTGTCCAGGCTCCTTGCTGACTCAGACCGACCATTTTACAGTAATGCACTTCTTCTACGCCCTCACGGACTTCTTCTTGGATGAGTTGGCATCTTTCTTTGCCTTTGGCACTGTTGGTATGCGTAGAGGGGAAAAACCCCAATCCCGCTCTGCCTATAGCTATCGACCCTAAGATAGCTTTATGCCTCAGCCTCTCCTCTGCCACTTGCAACTCTCTCTTCGCACTCCACTTCCTGCCAGATCTTATCTGAATTCCTGCTGCTGCCACCTTTGGATCTTCAGACTCTGCATACTGCAGCAGACCTCTTGTCTTCGTGATTTTGAATTCTTCCACGAGACTGCTGCAGGGGAGGCGCAACACGTTGCTGTTCCTGTAGAGAGCCGAACCATATAAACAATATCATGAATTAAGAATAAAAATTTAAAAAAAAAGAGAAAGAATCCAGGTTAGGTCTGAGAACAGAAACTTCAACGGTAACATACTGTGGAAGTCCAGTAGGGTCCAATTTATATCGCACTGGTTGAGAATCAATAGTTATCCAAGATCTTCTGTCTACTTCTCTGGTGGTATTTTCTTGTCTGTAAGTTACCACTGCATTCCACATGGGTTTGAAGACAGGAAGTGCAGGCAGTTCTAAACGCTCTTCTTCTGTCATCTGGGAACGAAGTTCTTCTTGTGCACGCAACCTGAAATTAAAAAGAAAATAAAAAAGTAAAGCTGGTGACCATAGTCGAGGGTGATCCGAAGGCTCCCTTTTCGATAGCTACTACACCAAGGTGTAGGAGAGGGCACTACTCCTTTCCCTGGATTGCTCCACTTTACCCTTGATCCGTACCTTACAATGCTGAGTGTTAAGCAAGGAGGCATCAAGTACCATTTTTTGAGTTTTTGGCGAACACTAACCACTAGGCCAATGTCCGGTTAAGAAAATAATAATAATAATAGAGAGCTACATAAATAAATTTTTTTCCAGTCACATGTCACAGCATACTGCGGACTGGATGATAGAAAATAAATTATGTTTACAGTCCAAACTAATGCCATTACAGAGAAATATCCATTCAAATGTGTGTTTGTATATATTATTTTATTTCTCTGAATGCGAGCATATTTTTGTTACAAGCATGTTGGATTTTTGTATGGAAATGTCCATATGTTTTTTTCTATACACTGTGTAAATTTTATGTTTTAAGATGTAATGTAAATTGTATAATTTTTTTAAGTATATTTTGTCAGTACAAACCTATAAAAGGTTGAGCAAATCTTAAATCTAGGATAAATGCTACAAATTCTAAAAAATCAGAGCACATTATACTTATTTTCTTTTTGCAGATTTTTGTAGTTTAAAGTTAGGAGTGTGTGTTATACATGAGTACATGTTATATATAAATGATAATGGTAAGCAAGCAATATGGATAAGAAATAAGCTCTGATTAAATTTGAACAAAGAAATTCACACTTAAACTTAATACTTTAACATCTGTGGGTTTAAAAGGGGTTTTTGAAGGTCAGGGGCTAAGGGCAAGGCTGTGTTGCCATAAGATATCATACTCCATATTTTGGTTATATTATTTTACCCCACGTTGATTGGCCGGCGCAATGCCTTGTTCAAAGAAAGTCCAAAAGAAATATACAAAAAGAAAAGATAGAAACAGATAAGAGACGAAAACATTTCTTCCATACTTTCCTTTATTTACTTGGTGAATGGACTAACCAACGCTACGTCTTGGGACGTAGCGTGGTGCCCAAAACACCAGACAGCAAAATGATGTTGTTGGTTAGATGGACACTCCCTGACAAGAATCGGTTCACAGAAAACCTGAGTATTTATCTCTCTCCACCGGCTCCAAATTCGCCACTCCAAAATCCTTCTAATTTTGGTGCGACCGATTCCAATTGGCTACTTTACTTTTTATTATTTTTCTTTTTTTTTGATTTTAACCGGATGGATGCGTGGCGATGCGTTTATACATTTTGTATGTGGCAGCCGACGAGTCGACATCTGGTTGGGAGTTTCACTGTTAATTCCTAAATCCCCACACATCTTTTACAACTAGAGAATAAAGAATGTTCCATGAAGGAATCAGATCAGAAAAGATTCATTTATATAACTTTGCTTACCAGGCAGAGTATTAAAGTAAGTTGTAAAGTTGGCAACCTTAGTTGAGGGTGACCCGAGGGCTCCTTTTCAATAACTACTACACCAAGGTGTAGGGAAAGGTGCCACTCCTTTCCCTGGTAGAGTATTATTTAATCTAAAATTAATCTTTAACATTTTCATGCTGAGAACTGAAAACTTATGGAAAAAATACATCAGGGTAAAGTTCAGAAAATTTCATTTTCAACTGCTATTTTATTTTTCATTCTTTCTATATTAATTGACAATTTTTGCTGCTACAATATTTTTAAGGCTGCCAAATCAAAAACGCTGATTCTAGCAAATTTCTTTTGTTGAAAAGGCTGATAAGAAACAATTTTTAGGCCATTTGAGAATATTAAAAAAATCAAAATTTTCCACACAGGTGTTCCTATGAATGTTGAGTTTCTTTCCTAATACATAAAAATATTAAGGATCATGAATTCTAAAATACTACCATAATTTTAGTTTAAAATTTCCCTCAAAATCCACAATGGCTACATTTTTCTTTTTTTAAATGAAAATCAACCCTGTGTTTTTATTTCTAAATTGGGCAATTTTTGGCTAATGAAAAATAAAATTTGAAAAAAATGAATCTAATCTAGATAAATATTATTCGAAAGAATAGAAATTTAAAAGAAAGTAAATTTTCAAGAATACTTACTCAAGTATATCCTCATCGACAAATACAATTTCATCTTCGAAAAATTGGTCTTTTGGTTTTGTGTATGTTTTTGGATCATAAACATTGTAGTTAGACTGCAAAAGAATAGAAAAAATTTAAGATATTGAAAATAAAAAAACAAAAAATGGAGGAAATTAACAGTATATTCCAACTGTAAAACATAAGTGAACAAAGGAAATAAAAGAAAACAAACCTCCCAAGGCACATATTTATCAAATACTGGGAATCTAGCAATTTTGGTCCCAGGATAAGGAGACTGGCGTGCTGCAACATGAAGACTCTGACCCTTTGTACTTGACACACCCTGGACATCTGAATTTAAAAAGAACCAAAAAATTTTAATTAATTCAGTCTCAAAAAAGTATTGTAAATCTGTTAATAAGTTGACATTGTCTACATAGAACCAATTTGGAATTTTTAAGTTACACCAGTTGATTAAAATGAAGAAATTTGACCAATTAAGTTTCAACTGAAAAATATCTGCACAACAACAAGAATACTTAAGTCCATATACAAATCATATTGGAACTTGATTTTATTGTATAATTTAAAAGGAAAAGTGATCATCAAGTGGATTTCTTCATCCAAGATAACAAATCTTTTAGTCTGCAGCGGAACAACTTTAAAAATTATATATATATATAATATTGTTTGTTAATTCAATTCGGAGGCCTTTTAAAAAGTGTTTGTGAATTTCATTTCATAGAAAAATGAAAATAATTTATTTTACTGACATATATACTATATTATCATTGAATGCAGAATTTGGAAAAGGATATATTGAATTTTAAACCCAACAATTGCTTCCTAAGTTCAAGTATTTGCAATCATTATATAACAAGTTTTGACTGTTCTTCTTATATAAAATCATAAGTCATAAAAATGGTACAATGAAATGTTTCCATAAAAGAAAAACTACAATTTTGAAAGGAAAGAATTTGATTTAAATGTTACTGATAATTTTACAATCATTAGACATTACATTCTGTAGAATTACAAGCATTACAAGAGGGTAGTACATGGAAAGTGTGGAATATAAAATTGAAGAGGATTTACAATACAGAAGATCCATGAAGTATGTAGAATGTGGGGATTAATAAATTAAAGTTTAAAAATAAATAAAATATGGAAATAAAATAAAAAATAACCCATAATTCCACTCCTACTAAAGTTTAACTTTTGGCACTAAAAAAAAAAAAGACACTCAGTTTTTCAGTGCCTGTCAGCCCACAGAACAAATATGTTAATGGATTACTTGAAATAAAAAACCTATAAGAACATAAACTTATTTTAGTTATAATATACTAAAAACGTTTATAACTCTTTAAATCTAAAATTGGAAATTTTTCATAATGTAAAAAAAATAATTAGTATTGAAAGATGTTATCTTAATTTCTATATAATTGTGTATAATCTAAGGAATATAATTAGATAGGGTTGAAATTAATATTAAATTTGACATGTCATTATAGTTTTCTTATAATTGTTTAATTTTTATTAGACAATTACTACACTATTACTTACACTGCACCTATTATATATTGCTGATATAAATGTAATACTCAAGTTATAATAATTTTACAATACTTTAATCTATGATTTTTTTTTCTCTCTTTTGAGTTGATTTAGAGCAGCAATTCCCAAGCTTCATTTGCTCAGAGTATACTTTTTTTTTATCAAGAAATATTTTGCTATACTTGCATATAAATTCAATAATTTTTTTCTAATAAAAAATAATGATTTAAACTGCAGAACATTATTAGTAATTACTTTTTTTATTCAGTAAGTTAAGGATAGTTATCAATGAAAAATCACAGGTCTGATATATTTCATAGTAACATTTTACAAAAGATAGACAAAAATCTTTCTCTTACTTTTTAAAAAAAAAGTTAATGTTATTAAAAGAAAATCCTAATTTGCATGAATAAGAAATAGAAAATTGGATCAAAATGGTTAAAGATGTTTTTAACAACTGAAGTATGCTGTTCTCTAATAGAAATCCAAGATCCATTCTTAGGTGATTCTTCATGCTTGATTTTAAGCTCATGATCATGGTATATATAAAGACCATTCTTTTTCTTATTTCAAATGAATATCAGATAAAATTTCCAAGAAAGCATTTAGAATCCAATAATCATAATCTGTGCTCAAAGACAGAAAGTAAAAGCTTTAAGCTGTGTTATGGCACAGAGATTAGGAAACATGGATTTACAGTCAATCTTTTTTCCTCCTGTTATTCTTTTATTTTAAGGAACATACCAGACTTATCCAGCATATGTTTGATGTCTTCGAGGTATATCCTGCTTGTTTGTAAAGCTCTTTCAAGTTCAACCACTCGGTCACTAAGACGTTTGATGTTCTTCTTCTGCAACTGCATGTCATCTTTCAGGTTGTTAACACTGCAATGATCAAAAACAGATCAATCAATGAAATGAAAAAAATTCCAAGTTAGGACCAGAACAGTTTATACTCATCTTCAATTTCTAAAAGAAAGCACAGACTGTTCAGTTTATAAAATTTTACAACCAGACAAATTTGTGTTTTTTTAATCTGGGATCCCGCTTATTGTGCTAATTTATTTACTTCATTTCCGCTGAAAACTTATGTCTGGTTGGAAGCAGGCTTCTTTTCAATGCTTGTGACTTTTTTTCTTACCAAGCCCAGACGTTTCCTGTTTAAATTGGGTTAATTTAACCTTTTCTTAAGAACTGATTTTCAATAGATGTTCATATGTATACAGCACTACTTGTTCATATACTTAAATTAGGTTTCTTCTCTCAACCTGTTTTTATTGAACCAAGTTATCTAACAGCAAATAAATATTATATATATATATATATATATATATATATATATATATATATATATATATATATATATACACACACACACACAATATGTAACCAAAAATACATAGCAGTCCAAAAATAAGTGCACCACTTATATAAAGTTGTTGGCGACCATGGTTGGGGGTGACCTGAAGGCTCTTTTTTTGATAGCTACTACACCAAGGTGTAGGGGAGGGCACTACTCCTTTCCCTGGATTGCTCCACTATACCCTTGATCCTTACCTTATAATGTTGAGTGTTGAGCAAGGTAGCATCAAGTACCATTTTTTGAGTCTTTGGTATGACTCGACCGTGGATTGAACCCAGATCTCCCGGGCCATTGGTGAACACTACCACTTATATACTTATACACAATTCTTTTTCTTGTAACAGAGTTTCAAAACCATAGAGTTGGTTTATAAATAATACCTAAAAATATCCATTTTGATTGCATAATATTCCAAGAGAAATAATAAAATCCCAGTATCTTTGGTTCAAAAAAGAATTTACTTTTCATGAAAGATTCTTATGAATGTAAATATTTATGGCCAATACTCTGTGTGTGCACATTATATATACAGACATGCCAGAATTGGCGGACCAACAAGAACTTATTTACATAAGCTCTGTGCAGACACAGGATATAGTTTGGAAGACCTGCCAGGAGCAATGGATGATAGGGATGGATGAAGAGAGAGAGAGAGAGAGAGAGAGTCAAGGAGATCCATGCTGTCCGCACATGATGATGATGATGATTGTATATAAGTACACAGGGTGCATAAAAAAATTAGAAATACTCTAGCATAATAATAAATGACTCAATTATAAAATAAGATTAATTTGAATTTAAAAAATAAACAACAAAATAAGATAGACACAAAACAGTAAATTTACTCAATATGGCCATCATTTTTTTTTTCAATTATTGTATCAACATGCCTTCGAAACAATTTGCATGTCTTCAAAATAAATTCTTCAGACATCTTACTCCATTCCTCCTCAATAGCAGTCTTAAACAAACCAATATTTGGATGGGAAGTTGCATTTGTTTCATTTTTTAAAATGCCCTATATAGTGTAATCAAGGGGATTAAAGTCTGGGCCTGATGGAAGCCATAAAAAAATTCCAATTATTTTGGAAATTTTTTTGGCTTGGTTTCAGCATTAAGCAATTCATAGATTCTGTGTCATTTCTTCTCTTTCCCACTTATATTGGGCTGAATTTTAATGAAAAAGTGCTTTAATAATAGAGCTAATCATGAAAATTTAGATTTATCATGTATTTTTCAAAAATTAGACTAATCGAACAAAAAAAACTTTTCAAAAATCATTCCACATTTTGCTTCTGCACTGTGTACACACACACACACATACGGGTGTAAGTAGTATAATGTTTGAGGAAAACCCCAGCCAAGTTCAAATTCTAGATCTATTTCTCTTTGTTCTAATATCATCAGGAAAAGGCATGAGTCCATTTTTTCTTTTCCCAACCAAACTGGGTTTTCTAGCATTAATGGAACAACTAATCTAGAAAAACGAAAACTGAATTCAACTCCTCCACTATCAGTAGGACAAGAGTCAACATGCCAGAGTAACTCTTGATCTTGGATGTCTTTGTGTTTGTTTAATGGCATATCCACCTTCTTGGGTTATTTAATGCCAAATCTATCCTCCTAGAAGATCAGTAGTGGTATTATTTAACCCATAGCTTGGGGAATAAGAAAGTTCATACCTTTCCCAAGGGTATTTGTCTGAAAGTGAATGTAATAGTGTGACTGGATTTGAACTTGCTTACTACGATCCCGCAGTCCAGCATTTTAACTATTACACCATGAGGACACTCCTTGATCTTGGAGAAGGCCTGAGACAAAGGATGACAGGACACACACACACACACACACACACACACACACACACACACATGGAAGTCTAATTTTAATTATTAGATACACCTAGAACTCACTGTCCTTGTTCAAAGAAGATCTTATTGAGAGTTGTTTGTTTTGGGTTTGTTTGTTTTTTAAAACAACTATTAGATTCCTATACTTGATAAACCTCAACTACCTTATCTGGATATCTCACCTGCCATTGCTTTGACCAGAGTGTGATTAGAAATTATCAACAAACAACAAACTTTTATCAATAAACCAAGATATATGACAAATGTAAAAGAAAAAATAAATAAAATAAACTCAAAATACTCATGGTCTTAACTATAAAAACAAAAAACTCAACTCAATAAGATCTTTTGACAAAGACAAAGAGTTTTAAATGTATCTAACAATCAGAATTCCACTCTATCTCATAACTGTTGTGTGACATCATTTGCCTCACTGGCCAACACCATCACTGTAGCTCAATCACAACCAACACTTCAAGGAATAACACCAGCTTAGTTTAAATATACGAAACAAATATGTAAAAAGCCAGTTCACACCATTCTTTAAAATGGCTTGAAACAATGAAAATTAACTTTTTTTTTTATTGGTGTCTCTAGTCATTTTCAAGAATGGTAAAATTTATTTTATAGGATTTTTATAAGGCATAGGTGAAATCACTGAAAACTTTATTTTAACTAAAAGCCTTTGTTCAAGAAATTGCACTGATTTTGATTGTATTACAGAAGTTTTGGAAGTGTGACTGTTTTCTCTATATGTCACTGGATGTTGAAATATTTTTGTAGACTAGCATAGTCAAAAATTAAAGGTTATTCATTACAAGCAATATATGACAAAACAACTTTTTGTGGCAAAAAATTAGAAGAGGTTCATTTCTCCAGTATATATATATATATATATATATATATATATATATATGTGTGTGTGTGTGTGTGTGTAGTTAGGCAGCAGTCTTTTATTTAAGCATGTTTGATTAAATAATAAAGACACATTTTGTCTATAAAATTTTATTTAGATCCTTACAAACTTCCAGACCAGTGTCTTGGTTTTAGGTTATAATTGGTAGATGAATTGATTAAAATTGTCCTGAGCACTTTTGGACCTTTCATAGGCCATTATCAAGGTTTGTTTGTAAAGAGATTTTTTTTGTTTTTACACACACACACACACACACACACACACACACACACACACACACACACAAATTCCACAATATAGTACATCTGTATGAATAAAAGCCTTTAAATCCAGTGCTTTAAATCCAGCCATAAATACTAGCATATTTAATATAATAATTAATATAATTAATAGTAATCTAATCAAAATGTCTTACATTTCTGCCTGCTTTTTGGGAATATCTGACATTTTCTGTTGAGTCTCTAATGTGTGAGAATATTCTTTTGCACATTTTTTCCAGTAGCTGTAATCTTCTGACCTCTTGAACCTCTGAGTACTTCTGCATGAAGCAGTTTCTGGCTATTAAAAAATAAAATAAAATAAAATAAAATAAACCACCTTATTACATTAAAACAGATAATCAAGCTATCATAAATGAACTAAAAGAAACATCATCTTAATACAAAAAAAAACATAATAACAAGTAACATGTCTACAATACAAACAGCAGTTTTTGCAAAGTTTTAAGATAATACAACTGAATAAAATAACCTTCTAACCTTTCATCTCACCTAAACATTTTATTGAATTAATAAATAAAAACGTTGTAAAGAAACACAAACCTTTTGTACTCGATTGTTTATAGATTAAAAAAATAATTCTGACTCCGCCAGCTCAAATGCAAACTGTTACAATGAAAAGAAAAAAAGCTACTGTATAGTTTTTTAAATTTTGGCAAAAAAAAATAATAATTTCTTTATTTTAGCCTTAATCTTTTACAGAACTTCCTCTTAGTCTAACTCAAACTTATTGATTTTACAATGTTCTTCTATAAAACAAAAATGCTATAATAAAATCATTCTAAGAATTAAATGGTTTAATTATACTAAAACTTCTTTTAACAATAATTATTCCCTAATATTGAAAAAAATATACCCATAAACTTTTTATTAGGAAATTAAAAGAATAATGACTTTCAATGATTTAAACAAGAAATAAAATATATCTTACTTGTGAGTAATTTTTACTACAGCTCAAAAAATGCCAATCTAAAACAAAAAATTCAGTGGAACACTAATCTATCTATCTATCTATCTCTTATATATATATATATATATATATATATATATATATAATGTGTATCTATCTACTTTATTATTATAGTATTATATATACATGTAGCTGCAGAAAATAAAATAAGCCTTCATCAGATGATGAAGACTCAGGGATCAAGCATGGTTTGGGGCCAAAAGCATCAGTACCACTAACCCAGAGTGCCCCAGCACTTACAATACCTCTAGACATTACTGGTTTTCCCTTATATCATGAGAATGCCAGATCAAGATGCAGCTACTTTGTATAATCCTTTGTTGCATTCACAACTTTCCAGCAATGCCTTAATTAAATGATGTAAGATTTGAATTAACTGACAAGATGACACATCAATACACTGAACAAGAAGAGAATTTCTATGACATTCTCATGGGATGTCAGTCTACTAATAATGAATTGTTAATTCAATAACCTCAACTTGAATTGATGGACAACATGACAACATCAAATTAGATTGGAAAATTGAGACAACATTCTACATAGTTCAAGTTGAAACACCTAACTTTTGAACTTTTAATGCATAGTGATAAAGAAATCCTGTATAATATGGAGATCTCCTGACTCTGGATCCTTTTTATCAATTTACAATCACAGCATAAGTGATATACCACTACTAATGCAGACAACAAATTCTATCAAAATGGCTCTGCATAGTTTTCTGACATGATATTATTCTATATCATAACACAGTTTTTATTTGTGTATGGCACATTTTTATATGATACCAGAATTTACCACACATCAAGCATGCATCAAGCTACGAAAACTAAAAAGTTAAAAATTATAAGTTTGATATAAGAATAGAAATAAACATAGAAATTCATATATATACTAATATGTAAATACATAAATTTAGTTTATTTCCTTAACAACAAAAAAAAAAAGAAAAGCAAAACAAAAATAACAAAATCAATCTCATAGAAATTCAAATATATTCATGATTTTCTTTTTATTGGTAAAATAATTTTTTTTTGTTCAGTCCTAATATTCTGATAATATCAGAAACACCACTTATTATTTTAGAGTAACTGTATTTAAAGCTTTTAAGATCCATTGACTTATAAAACACACTTTAATTTGGCCAGGCATTAAAAAAATAAAAATAAATGGGTTTAAACCATGAAAGGGTTTTCATCTGACATTCATAGTCCTCTCTACAATCAAGTCATTCTTAAAGTTTCATATGTATTCAGATCCTTACTAACCTCCAATATTTCATATTGAAAAACCTTAATAGGTTTGTTTAGTTACATGCATGGTTAAGTGACATCACTTAATTTTCTTCCTGTCTGGTGTTATTTTATACAGAGTACCCATAAGTATAACTGTTATAGATTGTTACCTAAAAAATGAGTTGCCATTGTTGGTATAGAAGCAATTGTCACCTTGTTTACATTTTTAGAGATGTTAGCATTTTAATTTAAGAGTCACTACAACACTAAAACTTCATTAGCCAGCAACCTAATGCTAATCTTTAACTTTAAAAGATGCAGGGTGGTTTTCTGAGACATGTTTTTTAAAAAAAAAAAAAAAGAAAATAAAGTGTCTTATAAGCTTTCAAATACAGTATATCAGTCAATGAATAAGTTTTTCTTCTATAACTGTCTGTAAATTTAACTGATACTATTATAATCAAGTTACATCTGAGAAAACCCATACTGCATGGATCAAGCTCATGTTCACAAGATTTCGTTTTGACTCACCGATGCAGCTTTTTTCCAGCAGTTACAGAAGAATTCACAATTCCTCTTACATTTCTTTACATTCCGATAGATCAATCTGACTAACATTGCAATGTAACTTATGAAGGTGAGAGGTGGTGGAAAGCATAAACGTTCTTCAAAATCAACAACCAGTGCATAACGTTGAAATTTCCAAATGGAAGCTGCCTCACTGTCAACCTTGCTGATTGTCAACCTAAAAAAAAGGAATAAAAAAAAGATGAAAGGAACAATATTAGATTTAGCCTTAGCAATTAAGATACTTGTTATAAGGGCATAATTTCATATTGTCACAAAAGAGGAACACATGCAGTGCCATTCAGAGTAATATCAATTAATAGAATAAACGCACATTGATATCTATCAAAGAGGAGGTAAATATAGAGAATGAAGCTGTGTGTGTATGATTATTATTATGTGCTACCATGATAAACTGGGGAAATCAACATGGCTAACATGCTGGTGTGCAGCATCACAGCAAACAAGTTGAAACTCCAGTTGCACTATTGTATTCACTTTCAGACTAATGCCCATTGGAAAAAGTATGACGCCTCTTATACCCTCAGCTATGGATTAAATAGTACTACTGCTCTTTTTCTGTGAGTATGGCCTAGTCATTAAATAACCCATGAAGGCTGATATGCCATTAAACAAATAAACCAAATCAAACCAGATGAACTGAATGCTCTGATATAAGTATTACTTAAAGATTTCCATGGGAAAATATTGTTATAAAAAAAAAAGTAAATATTTCTAGTATCCAAATGATATTCTACAGAGATTACATAAAATCAAATTAGGCAAAGTTGACCAATTATTGCTACAATGTTTTCTTAAAAAAAATTCATAAAATCATTCATTCAACAAATTTAGACACACAAATTCTCACCATGAAAAGAACACCACAGAATGTGTGCTGGTGGAATGTTGCTCAAATTTTAGCCCATAAAATCTTACACAGTTTGATAGATTCTTTTGGTACTTTCATCTGACTGAAGCATACACAATTATACAGGACTTAAGCAGTGATAAGTCTGTTCAGTAATTAGATGGGTGACCACATAGTAAGAGTACTTACTGTGTGCAGACTAAGCAAAGCTTAGTAAGTACAAAATCAACAAATGTGGTAGAAGGCAAAGCAGCAAAATAAATGTCAGTATAAAACATGTCAACACATACTCGACTCATATCTGGACAAAATTACTGAGAAAGCAAACATTCCAAACATGACCTTTTAGACAATTAGTGGAACAAATATCTATAAATGTAACAATATAAACAAATCATTCGAGTTTAAAATCAACAAAACTTATTGGGAAAAAGGTACAGCTATTCCTGAGAAGCAGTATTATCTTTACTGAGGAATTTGCTGTACTCTTACTATGTGGTCACCCATCTAATTACTGAACAGACTTATCACTGCTTAAGTCCTGTATAATTGTGTATGCTTCAGTCAGATGAAAGCACCAAAAGAATCTATCAAACTGTGTAAGATTTCCAGAGAATTCCTTTGGTTACTAAGCCCTGTTACCTATTATTCATCTTTAACCTTGGAGCGTTTAGATCTTATATATTACTTTCTGTTAAATACATATTAAATTATTACATATTAGCATCATATGTTGTGTAATACATATTACTTATTATAACCCTCTTACCTACTGAAAGTGATGTCAACATACACCTAGTAAAGGTATGGACTGCAATAGATAGGTAATTGATCATATGGAAATCCGTTTTCTCTAATAGAATAAAACAGGATTTCTTCCAAGCAGTGGCTGTGTCAGTACTTCTGTATGGATGCACCACATGGATGCTAAAGAAATGCATTGAGAAAAAGTTAGATGGGAACTACACAATGCTATGTGCTGTTTTGAACAAATCCTGGAAGCAACACCCCACTAAACAGCAGCTGTACAGCTACCTACATCCCATCACACAAACTATCCAAGTAAGATGAACAAAACATGCATGGCAATGTTGGAGAAGTAAGGGCAAACTCATAAGCAACTTTCTCTTATGGATTCCTATACATGGACGTGAAAGTGTTGACTGAGCAACTTTGTGAGGACACTGGATGTAGTCTAGAAGACCTACCAGGAGCAATGGATGATAGGAACAGATAGCAAGAGAGAGAGAGAGAGAGAGTCAGAGAAGACCATGCTGTCAGCATGACTTAATGATTATAGTAAGTAAAGTTGGTGACCTTTTGTCAAGTGTGACCCGAAGGCTCCCTTTTCAATAGCTACTACACAGAGGCGTAGGGGAGGGTGCTACTCCTTCCCCTGGATTGCTCCACTTTACCCTTGATATGTACCTTATAATGCTGAGTGTTAAACTAAGAGGTATCAAGTACCATTTTTAAAGTCTTTGATATGACCCAACTTGGGATTGAACCTCAGTCTCCTGGACCATTGGCGAACTCTCTACTTACTAGTCCAATCAGCTGGTTTGATCCTTACCTATTATTGTTTATTTTTTACCTGGCATTTAATACCTTTTACCATTTTACTTTTTTTATTTATCCATTTATTTATTTATTTATTTTTATTTTTTATTTATATTATTTTATTTATTTTATTTATAAATGAGTGGGCCATGAAGAGAAAAAAAATGTTATAAGATTTTCCAATGGAATAATCCATTCATATATCAAACTCAATTAAGATATTATATGGCATCAACACAATTTTGCATTTTATCTAAGAATAAAAATAAACATGATACAATAAACAAACTTACAACTCAATTGGACTTAATCATTCCTTTTTTTAAATTGAATTTATGATTATAGCTTTAGGATAAAAATGATTTGAAAGAAAAGTTACTAAATTAGTAGGAAAAAAGTACAATAATACCAGCCACTGGTCTAATGAGTAGAGTGTTCGCCATTGGTCCGGGACACCCAGGTTCAATCCCAGGTCAAGTCATACCAAAGACTCAAAAAATGGTACTTGATGCCGCCTTGCTTAGCACTCACCACTATAAGGTAAGGATCAAAGGTAAAGTGGAGCAATCCAGGGATTGGAGAAGCATCCCTCTCCTATACCACAGTGTAGTAGCTATTGAAAAGGGAGCCTTGCGGTCACCCTCAACTTAGGAAATTAAATAGGAATATCATTAGGTGATTTTCACAAATGTCTCTTTCTCATGAAGAAAGTTTAGGATGACTAAAGTTATACATACGCAAACATGGCAAATAAAATAGTGGTGAGAATTAATTTGCAAATGATTAGATATTGCAATACTACAATGTAGCCACCCAAGCTAGAATATGGACATTCAGCAACAGGAGTAATCACAGGATCTGAAAAAGAAAAAAATAAATAAAATAAAGGAATTAAAATTCAATTTCTTTTTTTTTTTTAGTATTTCAATATTCATGAATCTTATACATACTGAACTAATAAAATTCATGTTATATTTATTCAGTAAATGTGCATACCTCACTTGGCAAAAATTAAAACTGTAGGCTCCAAAATATAAAATCTAGACTGGGGTACCCATACTTTTTCAGCTTGCGAGCTAATTTTAAAACTATCAGGTTAAAATGACCAACCTATATTAACAAAATGATATATATATTTATCTATATATGTACTGAGTATACTTTATATATAAAGAGTGCAATAGAAATACTTCCCACTTTTTGAATTTAACAAAGTTTAAAATGTGGGAGGTATTTCTACTATATTCTGTACAATATAAATTCATGTATCTTGCATCACTGCATAAACCCGAATGGCAGAATACAATTGAATACATTTACAGTCACTAACTTACTCTGAAGTGTTGCACTAAATGGAATCAGCCAGTGTAGCATCATCATCCAGATAGTAACTGCTTATAGCCAGCCTCTAGCAGGCTACCAAATGATCATTAGTCATGGTGGAACCGTACTTGAATCAAATAATCTTTATATGGGGGAAGGGCTGACTCATATAAATAGATAAGGATAGATGATAGGATAGCATATTTAAAAAAAAATTTTTTTTTTTGAATGGCGTGCAGTATACCTGCACTACCTTTGTGATCTACTGGTTAATCGCGATCAGCTTATTGGGACACTGCTTATCAATGAATTCATCTTTGCTTAAGATTTGACAAACTTAAGTGACCTTAAAAAGATGATATAGATATACGTTTACCATATTACTCGAGTAATTGAAGTTAAAAAAAAGTAAACTTGGATTACAAAATTGGAAAAAAAAAAGTTTTTTATTAGCATAGTTTGTCTTTATAACTCAATATGTATGGATAAAAATAACTTACCTGCTACAAATGGTGATGAAATAGAATTTTCTGAAAAAATAAGAAATTTAAAAAAATTAAACTTGATTTCAAGAAAACCAAATATTAATATTTTGTTGTTTTTTTTAAAGCTACACGGGAATTTCACGAGAATGCTACAAGTTATATTGAACAAATTCTGGAAGCAACATCCCATAAAATAGACAAGACATACAGGACACTGCTGGAGAAGTAAGAACAAACTTATAGGCGATGTTTTCCTATGGACCCCTTCACATGGACATGCAAGTATTAGATGATCAACTAGAACTTATCTAAAACAGCTCTGTATAAACACAGGATGTAGTCTAGAAGACCTGTTGGGTGCAATAGATGATAGAGACAAATGGCAAGAGAAAGTCAGGGAAATCAGCGCTAGCAGCACGATATGACGATGACAATGCGTGTGTGTGTGTGTGTGTGTGTGACACAGGAGTCTGAAGGGAATTAATCAAAAAAAGTAAGTGAAAAGGATAGGTTTGTACTCGTGAAAATCTAAGCTGCTGGACAAAGAAAATATTTTGGAAACCCAAAAGGCCAAGTTGTTAGTATTAGAAAAATGTCCTGAGCAGACAATCTGATGGGAAAATATTGGATGCTTGATATTTTGGGATATCCCCTTCACCGACACATTTTGAAAATCAGATTCATCATGAAAGACAGTTGTGTCTGCCCAGGAGAATGATGGTTAGGTTGAACATAGAGTGAGTGGGAAGAAGAAGAGAGTTCTCTGACCCAGCTGGTACCAAGTATTGGTGAGAAATACAAAGTATAATAGGTTGGTAATGAGAGGGTAAATTCAGCTGTCTGACCACTTAAAAGGGGTTGGACAATTTCTCAAATTTGGAAAAGCAGTTTTAAAGAAAATTGGAACAATAAGAAATTGACATTAAGAATGAAAAGGTAACTGAGCCCCATAACTCTGTGTCACTGGAAAACCAGATTCAATATAAGCTGCAGTTTTTGGCATCCCAGCAGTTGATTCACTGCTGCTAATGAAATCCATGTAATTTTTTGAGCCCTCAGAACTTGAGACCTAGTAGCGACTTCTGAATACTAAATACTTGACTCACTACTTGACCATTTACAACTGTGTTGTAGATTCCAGGGTCACTCAATTAAGTCAGTAGTTGGAAGGGTTAAAACTACTGTATACAACAAACAATATAAATGAAAAATGTTGTTACATTTCTAACAATTGACTTAGTTTTTTTGTGTTAGAGAATTATTTTGATGTAAACCTGAGTAGGTTACATTATTTGATGCCACTTGACCAGGATTGACCCAGCAGTGGTACAGGGCCTAGACACACATATATATCATTAATTTATTTACATGCAGCAGTATCTTCAGAAAGAATACTCAATATCTTGGATGGAACATATACAGACATACCAAATGGTCAGATTGTATTTCAAAAATCATTGGGGGTGTCCTCGTGGTATAACGGTTAAAGTGATGGACTGCGGAATCGTAGTAAGCGAGTTCAAACTCCAGTCACACTATTACGTTCACTTTCAGACAAATACCCTTGGGAAAGGTATGAACCCCCTTATCCTCCAAGCTGTGAGTTACATAGTATCACTACTGTTCTTCTAGAAGAATGGCTTTGGCATTAAATAACCCTTGAAGGTTGATATTCCATTAAACAAAGAAACCAAACCAAACCAAACCAAACCAAAAATCATTTTACATTGAATAAAACTCAAGTAAATGAGCTTTGATAAGTGTATTTCACTGAAAATTAAATGGAAAATCATTCATAAAAATTTAATTATAGACAGTAGTTTCACTAGGGTGATGTGAGGGTTGGTTGGTTGTTTTACAGCGCATCAACCCATTTTGGGTCATTTAATGCTGAATCAAAATTTTTTAAAAATTGAATAAAAAGTTAAAATTAATTTTAACAAATTCATATATTTAACAAATTAATATATTTAAGAAATTTAGACTACACTGAGTGATATCATCAGAAGGAATGACATCAAAATTACATTAAAATTTTTTTGTGCAATGTTACACCCCAAGATAGACCCAACTTTTTTATTTTTTCTTTTTTTTTACTGATGTAGATATTTTTTTCATACACTCCAATTTTGTCGAATTCCCAGCTGTTTTATCGACAATATTGTGGTAATTAGTTTTTCAGAGCCTCTATCAAAAACTATCTGATAAGGATGTAAAAATTAAAATAAAATAAGGAGAAAAATCAGGATGGCTTCCATTTAATTATTAATAATGTTGTAATAAATAATTCAATCAAGATTTTGCAAAATTTTGTTGTTAGTACTAATACTATATTACATTAAAAAAAATTTAGACTATATTTGTCACATTATTCAATGATAAAATTGCTAAATAACTCATGCACATAATCATTTTAACATTAAAGTTTCATATTAAGCGGACATAGTTTTTTAATGTTATTCTTAAAAACTTTGAATTGTATTACTTTCTTATGGAATTTTAAATTATACATAATTTTTGCATAAGACATACAACTTTTCCAGATTTTTCTTCCAGAAGTTAGGGGTGTGTATAATACATAAGAATTATATAATTAAATTTTTTTTCTGGCGTCATGCCTCACCATATTTGGGATGGGATGACTGAAAGTAAGTTTTATCAATAGTTTAAACTAATGTGTTTTATTCCATTACAGAGAAATATCCACTGGTATGTATGTTCATTTATGATCTTGTTTCTCCTAATGTGAGCTTATTTTTTTGCAAGTTAGCTGCATTTTTGTGTGAACAAGTCCACATTTGCTCTAAATACTGTGTAAATTTTGTGTTTTAAGACATTAGGTGAACTATATATCTTCTTATTTTTAGACAGTACAAACTGACTAAAAAGTTGAACAAATGTTAAATGTAGCTGCTACAAATTCTAAAATGTCAGTGCATATTATACCTGAGAATTTTTTTTCAAGAATTTCATAGTTTAAAGTTAGAGGTGCATGTTATACACAAATGATAAAAGTAACCATAAAACAATATAAATCTTAATACATTTAACCTATAAATATAATATTCTAATTAAAAATTTTTTTTTATTTTGTTCATTGTTTATATCACTATCACTGCCATTCATTAATTTACAAGTAACATTACAGCTGAGAAAATTATTAAGGATTCTGTATTGTCTGCAATGAATGAGGCTCATGCGGGTAAAACAGTGAGTTACCATATTTACCCAAACCCTCCGCTCAGGCAGGATATGACACAAGGTCAATTTTTAAGCGGAGTTTAACAGGTTTGAATTCAGAGTTTTCCTTCTCTTAGACTAGTTGCCTCATCAAGGCTAAAGAACCTAATATGCCCGACTATTTACCCATAGCTGGAAGTAGAATAACTGGATTCATACCTTTCCCAAGGGTATTAGTGCTATGTGAAATGCAATCAGTCTCATCCAGGATTTGAACTTGTGTCGCCGTATCCATTTCCTATGACGATAACCATAACACCACGGGCACTTCCAAACAATGAGTTACCAAACAGGATAAACCCCCAACCCTAGTGACACCACTGCTAATAGATAATATCTTATAAAAGAGCAAGAAAAGTTAATTGACTCTTCTGCCTTGTTGATTGGAACTGAAGAATATGCTGACTGTACCTCAGTAGCGGTGCCACTGGTTGGCCATGAGTGGTAACCCATAATGCCTAAGGACAAGATCCTGGTGGCTGAGCAGTTCAGGTACTAAGTGGTCATGTGACCTGCAACACTTCATTTCGGCCCTTACAAGGGCTAGACAAGCAATCGAAGAGGGCCAATCCAATCAATCAGCAGGTCATGTCAAGTTCTAATACCTTTATAATTGCCCTGACTGTATTATACAAGTTGATTAATATACATGAAGCTAATGAAAATTATTTCTACCAATATAATAATACAATTTCAGGAACAACTGAAAGTCAGATGGTGATAAATCAGAACCGTACAGAAGGCGTGCAACAAGTTTGAATATCAGGTTTCTCACTGTATTGCCCTAATTTGTTGACTACAATATGGCCTTCCATTGTAGTTTACAAAAAAAAAATAGTTCTTCTTTCAGGTCTTATTCTGTGGATGTGTTGTTTGAATGTTCAAAAGATTTTTTAAAAAAAAGGAGTATACTTCGTATGATACAGCTTATGATGAGGTTCCACTTTTGGAGATCTAAGGAGTTTGTACAACCCTTTTATTGCCATTACCCCCAGGTTCACACTGACCCAGAGTGATAGCATCTGTTAGAGTCCTATCTTTAGGTCAAATAGATCTCTTTAAAAATAATTTTCAATAAGACCATGTAAAATAAAAACCCTTAAACAACTGCACAAAAGTGAATATGAATATTCAAAGTATGTGATTCCCTAAATTTTAAGCATAAAATAACACTGACAGATTGACATGTCATTAAAATCTATCAATCAAAATATTTTACCAAATTTAACAAAATTAATAGTCATTCCAAAAATTATATAATTAATTGCTACTTTATATGTAACACAAACATTACTCATGACCAACATGTACCATTACTCAAAACCATCACAAGAGAACTGACGCATTTGAAGAAAATTTTAAAGACTTCAAAATAGATCTTCAGACATATCTTCATTCATCATTAATGATGTCATGTGATAAGAGACTTTACTCATCAATCAACCCTGGCATTTTCATTATCAACAGGTATTTCTTTCATTTTAATTTCCATTGCTTTTTAATTCAACTTCAAGATGATCTTTCTATAATTTTTAGCAACTAGTATGAATCAGAAACAATAAAAAAAATGTCTCTGATGAGACTTGAGCTTACATTCATTATCCTTGTGAGCAGGCCAAATTAAAATCAAAGAAATACTTGTCAAAAATCTACAATTAACAATACTGCAAAGAAATTCAAAAAGGAGAACATACTTGTCGCACAATATTCAAGCGATATGTTTTGGTAAAATGGTGTGCATGATTTATAACCTGTTAAAAGAGAAGAAAAATACAAAGTGAAAATCTTTCAGAATTTAAGAGAAACACAGAAGATAGTCAATTCAGAAAAGAGTCAATAGAACAAAGTTTTAAAAAATGTTTTAACATTCATGTCACAGGCACATGATTAAAACATTGATAAATCAATAATAATAATAATAATAACAACAACACCATCACATTGGAGAGGTTTTCTTTAAAATATTAACTTTTCTTTACTATAAATAAACAAAAATTTTAATTAACATTTTTAAAAAGATTAAATAAGTCAAGATAACAAGAGAAAATAATGACTTTCCAAATTTTAGAATAGAATTGAAATATTTTAATGTGTAAAAATATTTAAATACATGTAGGCTTAAAAAAGTAAATGTTTTTAAAACTGCAAAGACTCAATTTTATGACGTGAAATTTAAAGGAATTTATCTTTTTTATTTCTGATATGAAAGAAGAAACTTAAAATTAGCATCAAATGAAGCATATTTTATGCTCAAGGATTTAGATGCAAGAACAGACATTTACAAATGAAAAATGAATAAACAATATTTCAATCATTGACATAAATATCAAAGTTGATTACAAATGAATAAGCAATACTCATTATCAATGTAAAAAACATTTGAACAATAGTTATGCTCACTAATATATATATATATATATATATATATATATATATATATATATATAGGTAATATTCGGTCAGGTTAAAATGTTTGGAGTAATTCCCTCAGGACAAGAAAATCATTCTAGAGCTGAACATTTAAATTTTCCTGGTAGAGAGCTCAATGTAATTTATTACAGAGCAATATTTCTTTAAGAAAAAAAAACAAAGACCGGTTAATTCACGATCATAAATTTATTTCGGTCCTGTATTTTCAGTTTCTGGTGTGAACCAAAAACATGAAGAAAAAAAATTAATACAGGACTTCTTCAGATCACATGGATAATTAATTAAATTCAAATTTAAATTTAAATTTATATTTAAATCTAAAAACCAGAATAAACACGTGGGGTGTAGGGGGGATGAGATTAAGGAGTTACCTCCTCGTTTTATTGAATTTTTGTTTTTATTTTAATTTTTCAAATTTCTTCTATCAGTTATAATTACGGTAATTTAACTTTTTTATTTACTCGTTTAGTTTATTTTCTTTTCATGTTAAATTTGATAATTAACTTTTAAGAGAAATATTAATGCTTATATCAATTTCGATACCATTTAATTAGCTACCTATTTTTTATGTGCATATGTTGGATACCTTTTTTTCCTGGTTTCACTATTTATTTCTATGTTTTAAAATGTTTATAGTTTAAATTTAGTCTTATGTCTACATCTAGCTATCAATTCGCTTCTCTTATTTAATAACTTCTCGGGGTACCCATATTTTAAAATATGAATTTTCTCTTCAAGGCATAAATTACATCTACCGTTAAAACTATTTGGAGTATTTGATTTTCTCAAAATAGACCATTCAATCTCAGGGGTTAAACCTTTGTTTTTTAAAAACCAGAAATGTTTTGATAGTGCTGTATGGTTTTTTAGGTGTTCGTGGGAGAAGGTAAATTTATGATTTAAGAACCTCTGCTTCCATTTAGTAGAGGCCAGGCCTATATAAGTTTTCTTATCTGTGATATATATATAAATTCAAATAAGAAAATATTAAATAAAAACATGCTGTATGCTATGATTGCAGAGCAGATATAAAAAATAAGAATTATTATAATAATGAACTGTTAAAATTTGGTATTTGAAGTTTGAAAAAATGTGAGAAAAGTGGCTAATCACCCATATTTATAATCCCAAATTTCTAGTGTGTGTGTGTGTATATATATATATATATATATACACACACTCAACTACTTCCTGATTTTTTACTGCACAACAAACATAAAACTGGCACAACTAAATTTTAGGTAAAAAAAATTAATGATTAAATCATCAAATTCAAAATTCTAAAATCAATTTTTCGAAGGAGATTTTTACCTTGAACTTACACCAATGATAATCACCAAGAACTGGCTTGTACAAAATGCACTATTTCTATCCTCTAAGCACACTTATGAACTTAATACTTTGCATGAGTCTTGGAACAGAATATAAATATGAAATGATGAACATTTTGAACTCATTTTATTAATTCACTGTTTACATTAAAAAGTACAGTTGAAATCCTGGCATCTATATAATTTCTATATATATTACAGTATTTGCTGAAGTACTAAATATGTAATCAGTAAAAGGGAGGAAGTTTTTTCATGTAGTTGTTTAATAAACTTGTCTTGCCATATTCTGTTTTATAATATTAATTTTATACATGTTGTTTCAGGATGGACAAAATAAATAGCTAAACAACTTCCAGCTATCATAACTTCTATCATGGGAATTCATTTTGTAAAAGAAATATATACAAGTACTTACCATCAAGGTCCTGGATTTGGGTGAGAAATAAGGCAAACAGTGGACGTGTTAGTACTTTTTTTAACATTTCAATACCTATTGGGTAATTTGGGTAAAGGACGGCTTGTGTGGTTACACCACCAGCAAACAAAAATATCAGAAACATCCTGATGAAGGCCACAAAATCATGCTTAACCTGAAAACAGACACACACATATGCTAGTTTAAATAGGGATTAAAAAAAAACAAGAAAAAAAAACAGTTCAACTGTATTAGAATAAAAAGGTATGTAGCATATTATAATCAGGGACTGTTTGAAAAAGTTAAGCATTTTAATATAATTTTATGCATATAGTGATTCAATAAACATAGTTTAGTTATGGCACAAGGTTATCAATAAAGAGCAACCAGTGAAGATCAACCACTTTACTTTGCAGTAATAAGACCAGTTTGTAAATGATAATACTGATGATTTACTCAGATTATAAGTTTATATAATTGTTCTAAATTAACAGAAATTATATGCAGACACCACCATTTCTACATTTTATATACAAAAAAAATATTATTTTTGTCTGCTCCAACTAACCAACCACCACTATGCTGTCCCAAGATTTAATTTCCTTTCTGTTGTGGTATGTGGAACCACCCCCACAAGAATGGACTGATCCAAACCCATAAAGAAACCAAACCAAAGCTTGCAAGGGACATAGTAATTGGATGTAGGCGCCTCTGGTGGTGTAATGGTTAGCAAGCTCGGCTAGCAAACCTACACGAGTGAGTTCGAGTCTCATTGGGTGCCCCTTTCATATGGCCTTGTGCCACATCTAAGCAAAAAGCTTAGTAAATTTCCATAGTAATTGGATGTAGGTGCCTCTGGTGGTGTAATGGTTAGCAAGCTCGGCTAGCAAACCTACACAAGTGAGTTCGAGTCTCATTGGGTGCCCCTTTCATATGGCCTTGTGCCACATCTAAGCAAAAAAAAGCTTAGTAAATTTCCATAGTAATTGGATGTTTACTGTATACTGTATCTCTTTGCTTATTGAGGAAATACCAAGAATTCCAAGAATAAATACCTATTATAATAATTGTGTATCTTTAATTATATTAATAAGATATAACACTTTCTTGTATATATTAGGAAGAAATGAAATGTTCCATGTCCTTTCTGGATAATAGCATTCATGGATCTCCATAGCTTCCTTTATTAGGAAATTTTATATTACTCTGACTGCTTAGGGAGAGATAGTGGAGTCATTTTCTATTGCCTTCTCCAATCTAAATTCAAAAATGTCCTTCACTTAGATTAGTTACCAACCACAAAGAGCTATCTTCTCAGCTATTTTACCCATAGCAGAAGGAAGAATGGATTTATGACTTTCTCAAAGGCATTAGTGGAAAGTGAACACAGACCTCACCAAGACTTAAGCACAATTTGCCAGTTCTGCTCTATATTGTGTAGTATAGTCACCAATGACTGCTATGTCTGATTATCAAATGGGAATGAGAAACTCGCCTCAAGCATTAGGACCTCTGTTGCTCTATTCTTTCAATTCAATCGCTGAGGCCATAGAAGTAGGTGGCAATGGATAACAGACACTAAATGAGAAGTAGTTTCTTCATTCAAGTTGGAACCAGCTCTTTCTATATCTGAATTGTTCCCCATTCTCAGAAACACTTGTCTCCTTGTACACCAACCACCAAAAGATTGTGAATTGAATCATGATATTTTATAGAAGACTCCAAACTCACTTCTACCTCACATGAGTGACCTCTTCTGGCCAGTCTTCACCACCACTTAAATGGTGGCCTTGGCAAGTACTGGTTAACTGCTGTTTTTAGTGCTAGATCAAGTATATCATATTACACTTAACTCAGCAAATATGTAGACTGCTAACTTGTCTTTCTTCCAGCTGGCTTTTTTCTTTCTTTTTTTTTTTTTTGATAACTTTTTATTTGCATCTTGGTACAATTCACTTACAATCTTCTCTCTGGCAAGATACAACTTATTACAAAGACTTTATAAACCTTTCCAATTATCTCTTGTCTTTTATTATTTTGACTAGAATATATCAACTGTTAAGGCAATATTGTCTCATTACACAAACTTTAATCCTTGGTTTTATACTTTGGGATTTAAACCCCAATCTTTCTGAAACATCTTAAAAGTATCAAAATAATACATAGAATCTACACAGCCATTTCAGAAAAATAAAGAAATATTTTTATATAATAAATGATTCAACATGAACAATAACAATGCCTATAAGGCCAACTACATTTAAAACAAAGACAGAACTGCTGTGTTTGCAATGAAAATGATTTTATATCTGTTCTACTTACCATTCTGACTATGCGTACAAGGTTGGGTCCTAACGTTGGACTGATGGGCAGGTAGACTCCAAGCAGGCGATAAAAGAAATAAATCAAGCCAATTGCCATGACAATCTTTGCTGTGATAAAATCAGAGAAATTCACCCAATGGGGAATAATGCGCAGAATCAGGTAAAGAATGAGAAACACTAGAATCAGTGCTATCTCAACACAGTGCCCAAGCAATGAAAGTGCTTTATATTTCTGGAGAGAAAAAGAAGAAAGATCTAGTAATATTGTTAAAAAGGTAAAAAATCTAATATTAGTTACAAACACCTAAAATGCATATAAAATTTACATTTTCACAAATACAAATACCAGAAACTATTAAATTTCTTTTTTTGTTTTTATCCAAACTCATAATAAAACTATGGCTTCATTTTTGAGCATAAGTATTTTATTCACCTTAATGGAAAAAAAAAAAGATTAAAAGAATTTTTGACTTTATCTAAAGAACAAAAGTTAACACAAGAAATCATAGATAATAGATCTAAATAGTCACAATTCTTATTTCCCATTCATCAATATTATTCTAATTACTATTTGTTCATACATAAATTTTTGAGTATAAAAAAATGTTTAAATGTAGAAGTCAACCAATATATGGCAGAGATGAAAATAAAACTTCATTAGAAACTGAAATAGTGAAGACACTAGTACCAAAGCTTACTAATGCTAACTCATATTAACATTCTAAGTTTTACCAATAAAATTTTGTTTGTATTACCCATTTTAATAATGTTTTTTTAAATGATTAAAAGAAAGAAAAGTTATACTTAATTGGTTTTGACAGCATGTCAACCCATCAATGGTTATTCTATGCCTAGAGGTTAGGGAATCACATTCATTGTACTTTACTTTTTTTGTGTCATTTCTTAAGAGATTTTTTTGTACATAGTCTTATCTAATATGAATAATTTTCACCAGATCTATTTGACCTATAGATAGGACCCAAACAGCTACTACAACTCCTGGTCAGAGTGGAACTGGGAGTAATGGGAATGAAGGCATACTCCACATTTCCAAGATCTCCAGAGCTGATGCCTCACCATCAGATGCAGTTTAGTGTCATACCCAGTTTTTTTGGGTTTTTTTAGTGGAAAAGTCTTATCTCTCAGTGGGGAACACAGTCAGTGTATTCTAAGCCCTACCAACAGGGTGGGCTAAAAGCTGAATTAATGCCAATAAAAGAATTGAGAAAAGGTCAAATTGTTTATCAAAATACTCACAGTATTAATTAATAGCCAAAAATGCAAGTGGAGCCTATTTAATATGTTTTCAAAGCTGTTGATAAATATAAGCAATAGCGTTATCAACTATAGTAATGATAACTTCATTTGGACAGGATAAAAGCGAAAGAAAAAAAGAAAGGTTTCAGTATTACTTGTCCCCACCTCCCGTCATGTAATAAGCATTAAATGAATGAAGAAAAATAAGTTTTATTCTATTGATGAAAACAAAAGCTCACACTTTGAAAAGGAAGAAAATTTTCTCAAGTTTGAGATTCTATCTAAATCGAAAATAAATGCTGACAATGAAAAGAGGAAATTTGTTTTTAAGAAAAAAATTATAATGACCATAGCAAAAATACACCTTAAGCTCTTTTTGATTTTTTTAACAGTCAGGTGCTAAATTTTACCTGGTGTTTGATGTACGTCCGACGAGCAATTTCTGTGACTATAACCAGTGTCCATAGCCATACGATAAGATCCAGGAAAATGTTGCCACAGGTGGGCCATAACACAGCCAGGCTAAAGATACCCAGATAAATGAAATAGAACACCTAAAATTGAAAACAAAAAAATAATGTTAATGATAATATATTCAAATAGATCCCTGAGGGTAGATAAAATTTTGGCAGGATGAATAAAAAGCATAGTAATTCACAGGGAGAAATATATTAGTTTGGATTTATAAATAAATCCCTTTATAATAGAAAAAAATCGTGTAGACCAGTTGCCAAATATCATTCACCAAGTAGAATGCCAGATTGTTTATGATGACTATTAGTGATGTGTCACTATTTAAAACATAGGGTCACTTAAAGGAACGGATGATTTAGCTCTGCCCAAAAAGATCCAGATCTTTTCAGCATCATTAATGATGTCAGTTTTAAAGTGGAGTACAGCAAGTTTGCTTTCCTTCTCCAAGACTAGTTTCCTTATCAAGGCTAAAGAACCTAGACTGCTCCAATATTTACTAGGGGAAAAACAGAAAGAGTCTTGCCTTTCCAAAGAGCATTAGCAGAAAGTGAAATGCAATCAACCATGTTCAGGATTTAAACTCAGGTCACCAATTCCGTTTCCTATGACAATAAACATTATGTTAAGTGTGCTTCCTAATTAGCCTTTTTCTTGATCTAATTAGTTTATATTTAATTCTCTTATGAAATTCTAAACACAGAGAGTAAATAACAATAAAAAAAAATAGGATTAATGAAAATGAATTATTGTATTTTGAAATATTCACCTGGGTCATCCAAAATTTGGTGATTGGTGAACTCCACAGCAAGTAAATTTGTTTCCAAAATGGTAGTTTTAATTTACGTTTGCGTCTCAGGGCAGTTCGTAATCTTGCTCCAACAGACTTTTTTCCATTCTGAAAAAAAAAAATATATTTTTAATTTTATAATAGCTAAAATAGAAATGTGCAAATAAATGAATTTATTTTGTTTTCTTATGAAGAGATATGAATGTTTAGGAAGTAATGTTGGCCTAATTATCTTTTCTTTTTTTTTTTTTATTAGTCACAAAACAATCATTTTAACAAATGCCTATGAAGATATTCACTCTTGATTAAAAGTTTGTGGAATTTCAGATTTTACTCATAATAAGTTAACAAGATTATACAGGATAAAAATATTGAAGACTGAAATTTTATTATAAATGATACAGTCAAAATATATTGGATTTTTAAAAAAAAATTCTTCACTTAAGCAGTTTTTTAAATAACACTGTAACTAGAAATACATTATACTTTATAGCAAAGATTATATCTTGGACCCTGCCAGGGAACAGTAAAGCCACATGTAACTATTTTACTTTCCCTCATCAATTAAGCTTTTTTTCCATTTTCTACCCCATCCACATATTGCTTGTTTCTACATATACAGAAACATTTTATATATATATATATATATATATATATATATAGAAAGAATACACCAACATGTCTTAACAGCTAAAACTATGTCAAAATTTCTGAGATGAAGCTTGATAATTTTTATCACTTAGAGTATCTGTCTTCATCTTTACTGTTATATTCACAACATTTTGACTGATGCATCCTTTGGCTTTCTTTAGGATGAACTCAGGAGTGCACATGGAACTTCAATCCCAACCCTTTTTTAATCTACGGGGGTAGATTGTTCTAATTCCATAAAACATAACTAAGAACAAGTGTTAAGCCATAATAAGTATTCCTCCTTTATTTAACTGCAGTTGGGATTAAACCTGCAACTTAAAGATGATTCCCCTAGGAAGCACTTTTAACCAAATCCATTGTGCCATGTGTCCTGCTGGACAATTCAAAGTGAATTTTTGGGACTTATAAATCTTTATCAATCTGTGAGATACTACTTATTACAACCAAGTACACATTTTTACCTTAGCTCATATTGCAATTTTTACCTCCTTTAGCCTTTTTGATTATTGGTTCCTATATCATATTTATCTCTATACTTGGTTTGCTCAACAGATCACTGTAGCCCAACATATGCACTGTTTCTTTTGAAACATCTTATTCTCCAATGTTCTTCCCTATTCATTATTTTAACTTCATCCCATAAGGGTAGATGGTTTCCCTTTTCTTTGGATTTGCCCATATACAAGGTAGTAATAAGAGGTATCTCATGGTCAGGTTCGTGTTACTGAATAGTAACCATATCTCTTAAAACTGAACAGGAAATAAGACTGTACCAATTATAATAAAGAAGAAATCTTAATTAACAGTATAATTAGAAGTGAATAATTTGAGTCTGAACCCTACAACAGAGGGTGGGTAAACCTACTATGGGTCCTTGAAAGGACGAGCTTCATATATTTTCTATGAATACTACTTAATGAAAATTGGCATGTAGTAGAGTGAGGGCCCCATATCATAGACTTGCAAGGGGACCTTGTATCATAGATTAAGTAGAGGATGACTTGAGACCCTAGCACTGATACTGATTTGAGTTCATACCAAATATTTTTATCACACTTGTATTTTTTAAACCAAAAGTTTGTTAATGTAGAAAACAAATATTAAAACTTTCATACTTTTACAATAGTTGAAAATAATTAGCAAAATGTTTCAATTAAAGAGATCATGAATACAGTACACTCTCATTTTAACAGAACCTGTTTGAAAGGCTTTATTTAAGTACATTATTTCATAATGGTGCCTGGATTGTAAAAGAGATTTTAAAAAAAGTCATTTTCATTTGTATTTTTGAGATTCCCATTACCAACACACATCATATAAAATCCACTCATTATGATGTCACTCAAATATTTGTTCAGTAATAACAAGAGTGTATTGTAGTTTGATTTTAAGAGATTAGTAGCATGAAGTAATTGCATCATTCTTAGGCATAAATAATGTTACAAAATCAAGATAAATTTCTTATCTTTCAACTTATAAAAAAAATAAAAAAATTTTTCCAGCTTTATTAAGACAAAACTATTTGAAAAAGTTATCACAGAAGTATAAAATTTACATTCTTCAGCATTTGTTGCATAGATTATATTATAATTGAATGATTTAAAATGTTAATACGATGAGATTTATAACATCTATTAAAAAGAAGCATGCAGTAAAAAAAATTTCTTTGTCCTCTAAATGGGTTTAATAACCAAAATCTTCCAAATTTTCCAAAGAATTACAAACATAATAAATTAATAAAACAAGAAAATAAAGTCAGGAAAATGTTTTAAAACATTGTAAGATTTTTCTTGATTAGTACATCTCTAATGAAATAAAAACAAAGATAAAAAAAAAATGTTTTTAGTTTACAGAAATGTTTACATTACTTTATTGCATAAATTATATTTCATCAATGCAGCCAAATCAGCTGGGGCTGAAGAATACACTGATTGCATCTCTGCAGAAAGGTAAAACACCCATCAGCAATGAGTGTCCTAGATACAACACTAAACAATCTGATGGTGAGGCTCCAGTAATGCTGGAGCTTTGAGGAATGTAGAGTACCCCTTCATTGCCTTTGCTCCCAGGCCCACTCTGGCCCAGAGTGGAAGCACCTGATAGGGTCCAATCCATGGGTCAAATAGAACTGTTTGACCTTTTAAATTGTGTGCAAACAAATGACAGGGGTGTCCTCGTGGTGCAATGATTAAAGCGATGGACTGCAGAATCGTAATAAGCAAGTTCGTATGCGAGTCACGCTATTACATTCACTTTCAGGCAAATACCCTTGGGAAAGGTATGAACCCCCTTATCCTCCCAGCTATAGGTTAAATAGTACCACTACTGTTCTTCTAGGAGAATAGCTTTGGCATTAAATAACCTACAAAGGTTGATATGCCATTAAACAAAGAAACCAACCAACCAATCAATCAACAAATAGAGAAATAAGTTGCCGACCTTAGTCAAGGCTGACCCAAAGGCTCCCTTTTCAATAGCTACAATATCAAAGGTATGAAACCTCTTATCCTCCTAGCTATGGGTTAAATAGTACCACTACTGTTCTTCTAGGAGAATGGCTTTGGCATTGAATAACCTACAAAGGTTGATATGCCATTAAACAAAGAAACCGAAACTGAAATCAAACAAATGACTTATGTTAGATTGAATTGTGAGAAATAGAACAGTTTGATCATTTAACAGAGTGTAAAAAAATGACTGCGGTTTAATTGAATTGTTAGTGATACACAGCAATACTTGAAATCATTTAACTGTTGGCAAAAGAAAAAAAATGAACTCATGCTTGTTTAAAAATATTATCAACAAAATGTGTTTACAAATCATATATATTTAATACATGTATGAATAGGATTTGGCATTAAATAACCTATGAAGGTTGATATGCCATAAAACCAAACCAAATTTTATCAATGTTATTCCAGCTCATATTTTTAACGTAATTTACTATATGTATAATGGAAGAAACCCAAATTCCAAAGTCATGCTGCGCAGGGAACATAGAGAGAAAAGAAAAAACTTCTCCCTTGAATGAATTCAAACTCCGAGGTATGGTGAGCCTCGTTAAATGAATACCCAAAGAAAAGACTTATCCACGAGAAAAGAGACAATTATTAATCTTGGTCAGAAATAAGATGTGTATCCTTCTACCAACACGTTATGGAAACCCAATAATAAGGGGAAAAAGGGAAGAGAATAAACCCCACAAAATCCCAAGCAAGTGAACATACAATTTAAGTATATTCAAATTTATCTTGCTGCATCCTCGCTGACATGAATAAAAGACAAATTATGGGAGGAAAGAATAGCTCTGATAAGATAGAGGAGAAAAGAGGGAATATTTCCCCAATGATAAACTTGAGATTTGGAGCACAAGCTCTACCATTAAATCCCAAAACCCGAAGGAAAGCGGAACATGTCTGCCATTGTTGAACTATATTCTCACCTTCCACCATTAACAGATATTAAATGGGGACCTCGTCCGGGACACGAATATTTTAATGGAGGCTATCCCGAGATACAGAAAGACTTTCTTGTTCCTGACTTTTACCTGAATTGTTTTTTTTTCTTTGTTTCTTTTATTCAATAAAAGAATATTGTTATTAATCTTGTTAACCCAGACATGGCAGTTCAGAGTCCTTTTTTTTTGTTGTGGAAGAATTGTATTTGTCGAAGACCTTGTATTTGAGAGGGAAAGGTAGCCAGTTAGTTGTGTTGACTTTTAATAATTCACCTATAACTCGCATAGTGGCTTTAAAATGAGGTTCCGCTAGGGAGTTGGTGATATCTGTAATATTAAATATAATTTGGCAAACCACAGCCAACATCAGTTGGTGGACTTGGCAGGAATGAACAGCACCCTGCAAGCCCACTGGGCACACGACAGTGTAACTAGAATCTTTGATGTTAACTGCTCAGTATCTGGGTCAGTGGAACAAATCCCAGATTCCTATGTGCACACAGTCACAAGCATGCATAAAATTTAAATGGAACCTGAATCTTTTTTGGCTTGATGTCATATTAAATTCACCTTATTTACTATTATAATAAACAGAAAAAAAATTATTTACAGTCAAAATTTAGCTGTTTAGTTGAAACAAAAATTCCTAGAAAAACAGATAGAAAAATTGATTTGCGACTTTTTAAAGATTATTTTTATTATTTCAGCCAGAAATTTATTCATCTGAGTCATGTTAATAAAAAGATTTTTTTTTTTTTTTTTAGGGCCGATTTTCATAAGCTTGAAAGAAAGAGCCATATTTTTTTCTTCTCTTTAGCATAACATTATTATGAACATCATCAAAAAAAATTGATCTGAATCAACTTTTTAAGGCCTAAAAACAAAACAAAATTATAAAAGTCAGTGAATTAAAATAATTATTTATGATGGTTTGAAGTAAGGACAATGAGTCCAACTGAAGTCAAAGACTTGTTCAAGAAGAATTTTATTGCTTCAAAATGGATAGACTTGAGAGAACAGCTGAGTCCAAAATCCTATCCCTAAAATCACCAGTGAGATATATAACATTTAAGTCTGTAAATTGACTTAAAAAGAATAATCCAAAATGAGTGCTCAATGCACTCTATTCAAATTTCTGTTCAAATCCATCTGATGAGCCAGTCAATAAGTAAAGTTGGCGACTCTAGTCGAGGACGACCCGAAGGCTCCCTTTTCAATAGCTACTACACCAAGGTGTAGGAGAGGGCAGTACTCCTTTCCCTGGATTGCTCCACTTTACCCTCGATAAGTTGGTTATAGGCTGGTGAAATAAATTTATAATGGAGTATATGTTGAAAATTCTCTAATCTAACAGTCCAATCCAGTAAGCAGGGAACAGAAATTGCCAAAAAAATGAGTTTGTTTATTCAAATGTTTAGAGTTTCATTACTTATGGACATATGTGAGAATAGGCAGTATTACAGAAAAGATATTTGAGGTGGGGGGGGGTCATTTGTATAAAACAAAGTCATTTGTGTTAAAAATAATGATGCACATGTTAGGCTGTTAATTAATTTCAACATCCAACTACAGTTTTTTTTTTTCAATACAATTCATCAAATCTCAGTACTGTGCAGGTCTGCATGATAAGTAATAATTATTAAAAAACAAAACAGGTGCACTCCAAAAAGATAAAAAGAAAGATGTTAGTAATAAAGTAAATGTTATTAGTAACAAACATTCTGAAAAGATAAAAATCAGTCAATTTTGAAACATTGTGTAAACTATTTTTTTGAATAGTCTTTCAAGAAAATATTGTAATTGAGAAGGCAAACTTGATTTAAGTAGGTAAGTAATGTAAAAGGTATTTAAAAAAGCATCAGTGGCAAAAGATGACGACCAATTATGTAGGAAGCATTTAAGAAAAATATTTCTTCCAATTTGTATCAATAAACGAAAAAATGCCAAGGCTAAAATTAATCATAAGATTTCTTAGTCATCAATGTCAGAGCTCAAAACAATTTAAATGTTAATAAGCATTTGATATTATACCTGCTGGGATTTTCAACCACCCACCTTTTTTTTTTAAAGCCTCTAGATCCTATAAGTTAAAAGGAATTTTCATCAACATCAATTCAAACCTTTTACGAATTTCAGAGCATCATTCTATTCTATTATATAATAGTTTCAGCTGAAGTAAAAGGTTATCAATTGATTCCACACAGAACTAAAAATAAAAATCAATCACAATTTTGCATTTGGGTGATGGAAAGAAGTTGATAAACATATTTTATGTCTTAGATTTCTTGTTCATTATAGTACCAATTAAAAGTAGCTAGCCTCTTTGTTCATGGGTTCTTAAACAATCATTTTAGAAAAAGAAATGGGTTTTAAACAATCCTTTTAGAAAGAGAAATTTGTGAACTAAGTCATCTCACAAAAACCTCTGAGAGCCTGTCATCCTGGAGATTGAGTCTAAATGTTAAGCCTCACTAATATAAAATGCTTTCTTTTTAGCTATTTTCTTGAATAAGTCTCAAGAAATTTTTTGTCATTTAGAGGGCAAACAGAAATTCTTTTACAAGAAAAAAAATGAAATGCAGAAATAAGGAAAATGCCTAACTGTACCTTTCAATAATGTATTTTTGTTTTAAATAAAAAGACTACAGTCTATGGAGAAGATAGAGATTAAAGATTTACAGACCATAGTTACCTTACGGAACTCTTTTTCTAACATTGATTTGGACTGTGGTAGTCTGTTGTCTTCACTGGAGTCACTGCAACTCTCATCCTCTATTTCGTCCTCTGGAAATAAATAAATCAAATAAATAGAAAAATTAAAAAAAAAAAAAAAAATCCACAAAAGCTCTCCCATGTTAATTCTTTAAAATTAAAAAAAGAAAAAGAGTAATAATATAAACAAGTTTTCCAAGTCTTTTAAAAAAATTTTAAAAAAGCAAAAAAAAAAAAAAAAACCCCAAAAAAACTTGATATCCAATTAGATGTTACTGTATGTGTTAGGGGTAAAAAAATGCAAAAATGTTTACCAAGTAAAGCATTTTGAGTCCGTAGAGGTACCTATGTCAAATATGAATTTACTTAGCAACATATACAAAGGTCTCACTACTTTATGTTAGACTAAAGAAAAGTGAGGGTTAAGTATACTGCTCATTTGTAGTGAAGTTGTCAATATAGAGTGTCATGCTGGGTAAATTTGTGCAACGAGTTACTTGCATTGTTTTTATATGTCTTCTTTCCATTAGTAGCATGTTGTATTCAGTGTTGACTGCTGATAAAATGAAAAAACATTGGAGTATACAAATTGTGGACTACAACATTCAAAGTACAATGTTATCAAGTATAAGTCAATTAGAAATTATTCTATAGAAGTATATAATAATAATAACGAAGGATGTATTAAAGCTTACATACATGATTGAAATTAGTCTTCATTTACTGAGTTCTATCTTTTAAAAAATGTTTATTACAAAGTCTTTTTGTTATCACGTTATATTTAACATGTTACATCCAAATGTACAATATTCAAAGAAGTACTGAAATTAGATTTCAGCTTTTAAAATATTTATAACACTGAGACATATACAAAGTCTGTTTAGAAAGTACCAAAACTGATCATGTAAAACTTTTTATTATCAACTTAAGTACAAATTCAATTTCTCTTTCAAAGTAGCTCACATGGAAGTTAAACACCAAAGAAGAAGTTGTCATCTATGACTGAATATCTTCAAATGACACTGACTTCAGTTGGTTTTCAACAGTTCCCAAATGGATTTGGATTTTTGGCTACAGGAAATAATCATAGCTATGGGTAATTAGTAGGGCAGATTAGGCTCTTTATCCTTGGTATGGCAACCAGCCCAGAAGTAAAACTGAATTCAAACCAATTGTTTTCTACTTAAAAACTGTCCTTGTATCACATCTTGCCTGTGGTGGAGGGGTTGGATAAATACATACAGGAAATTGCCACAAGGGTTCTGATCAAAAGTGTAAGACAGGTTATATCACAAGAAAAATTTTTAAGCTAAAAACTTTATTCTTCTGCTTTTAAACAATGTTCTTTGGAACAAATTTTGTAAACATTTTCTGCATGCCCAATTCCTTCGTGAAAATGTCATGAACAGTCTGGTGATTCAAATTTGATTCATTCATTCTTCATTCTTATTGTCAAATGTCAAGCAGATATAAAGAGTCCTCGATTTTGTTCCTTTTTCCTCAATTTGTCATGTGATTAGTCAGCTAGAGTGGAATTCATTCCCCCACAATCCACTGATCATCCAACAAGGCTTCGTATCCCTAGGATTGATTTTTATAAGCCTGCTTTAATTTATTAAATGTTTTTGCTGAATTCTCCAAAAGTTGGATGAAGAATTCACAAGATATTCTTAGGTTCAATTTTCATGACACATGAAACGAAACACTTGTAATAACTAAAATTTACTGAATGAATTCAGTAAAATTTACTGAATGAATAACTAAAATTTACATGAATTCTGAGAGGCTAACATGAACTGAATGTTTACACGCATATTCAAGGTCAACATTAATCAGCTGATTTCAAATCAGGGTTGCCAACCTGGGAAAACAGTTTCATTACTTTCTAGACAGACTTCCTATTAATTGCTTTGCTGTGTGTTTGGCCAAACATATTGATTTACCTATTTATATGTATTTATATAAACTCGAATAGACTCTAGAGAAAGATTTAAAAAGGATATTAAGTGATTCTTTTTGATTGAAAATTTTATTATTTTGCTTGCTGCTTCAAAATGCTTTGTTTTCAAGATAACCACTAAACTCTTGCAATCTTCATTCTGCCAAACTTAGCAAACTTTGCTTAGAAAAATACAGCTGCCTGAGTTGGTTATTATGTGATAATGAGGTTCATGTATTTTTGCAACTTTATTAATAGGATATAGTGATATACTCCAAATCAGTCATGGGAAAACTGTGCCTTTCTGAATGGCCAGACTAATTTCACAAGAAAATGTTTTAAAAACAAGAAACATTCATAATAGTATGTTTCTTTGGGGAAAGATTTTTTCTTTAATTTTTTTTTTTCATGCATTCAAATGAATAAAGTAAAAAACCAATCTTTCTACTTTTATATACATTTTTATATATCCCCATAACATTAACTTTCAATTTAAATGCAACAAATAAAATTATTTAATTGTCAGATTGTTAAATATGCTCCAGTAATTTGATGAAAATAATTTAAATAAAATATCTTGATTGATGGATTATGAATTTTTTTTTATTTGATATATGGGTCATATTCATATTGAATACATTGATTTTTCAAGTCTTCATATTTTTTTCTTTTAATTATTCCATAATGTATCATAGCAGAGTGTGTGATAATTACATTGATATCAGTGATAATATAATACCAAGGTTTCAATATTTTTATAGAAAATATCTTTTTACCAAAGAGAAAAAAAAAAGAAGTTTTTTTTCCTTATTTCTAAGGCAGATGGTTACATATATGGTCTTCTGTATCTTAAACATAAAACTACCTTGAAAATTTTTAGTTGGGCAACCCACCTGATGATGAGCCATGTTTAATGCAGTCTACTTCTTGAAGAAAGATCACCCATGCTTGCTCTAAATACTATATTTGTAATATGGTTGCCAAAAAAGGCACTTAAAACCAATCTCCTGTCCACTCTAGAATCTTAGTTTATATTCATCTGTACAGATTTCACCACTTATGAATTTCTAAAATAAGCTATACCAGCCATAATTTTAAGGAACTCAAGTAAGCAATAGATTTTTATGATTAAAAACTATAAATTATGCTTTGATTAGAGGATAATAAGAACCAAAGATTACAGTTTAGAAATAAATTTGATTCAATTAGTATATTAAGTAATCTATAAAAAGCTTTGGAAGTTACAGCCAAAAATAAATGAAAAGTTTTAGTGCCACTAATTTGATTTGTTCTTGATTTTTGTTTAATGGCATATCCATCCTTCTAGAAGGACAGTAGTAGTACTATTTAACCCATAGCTGGGAGGATAAGGGGTTCATACCTTTCCCATGGGTATTTGTCCAAAAGTGAATGTAATAGCATGACTGGAGTTCAAGCTCGCTTACTACGATTCTGCAGTCCAGTGATGTAACCATTACACCATGAGGATACCCCTGTCACTTTTTATACTTTCCTATCTTTATATGGACATATACATATTTTCATCTTGAATGGTCTGAAAACAGAAAGCTCTAATAACCAGTCAGGGAGAGATAAGCTCACAAAAAATAAACCAACTTTGAATTAGATGTTTAACATGAATGACCAATTTCATTCAAAAATGACTTACCTTTGAGATCCATATCAACTTTTCTTTTGCTATGACTTGACGCACTTGGTACAAAAACAATCCATATGTACATGGGAAATACAAGAAAAACACTAGCTAATATCTAGAGGAAAAAAAGAAGAGAAAAAGCAGAGAACATTCAGAAGTTAAAATGAAACATTATTTTTTAATTCAATAACTTTGTTTCTTAATACTAGATTGAGTTAAAAGTTTTGCAGGGAGTCCCCATGGCATTGTGGCTAATGTGCTGGACAGCAACATTGTAGTAAGCAAATTCAAACTTCACTTTTGGACTAATACTCTTGGGAAAGATATGAACTCCCTTATCCCTCCAGTTACTGGCTAAATAGTACCACTAGTGTTCTACAAGGATGACTTTTGCATTTAGTAACCCACAAACATTGATATGCCATTAAAAAAGAAACCAAACCAAAAGTTTGACAATATTTTGGTACATGCTAGCCTCCAGTATGTATATAAGATGACCAAAGCAGTTCAAGCCACAGAGGGTACCCACTGTGGTTGATAGTATCTGAGTAGTTAGTGCACTGACACATGCACTGACTCACAGCATTTGTGTATTGAAAGCTGCACAGGTGAATATACAAATGTAGTTTAATTCAGGAACTCATGCTTTACAAATCCAAACTGGGCCATAATGCTGCAGAAGAAACCAAAGACATTTGTTGTGCAGAAAGTGAAGGCACAACTGATTCCATTACAGTAACCAGATGGTTCAAGAAATTTTGCTCAGTTGCAATAACATAGACAATCAAGCAAGATCAGTATGAGGGGAAATAGAAAAGTCAAGTATGGCTGACCATATATGGAAAGAAAAGGGAAATCATTTATACTCATGGAATAAAGTTAAAATAATCAATAGGGGAGAATATTGGAAAAGAAGACATCTCAAAGAAGTGACACATATGTTGGACCATGTTGACCTTTTGAGTAGACCAAGTATAGATATGAATACTATCTGGGAACCAAAAATTGAAAACGCCGCATCAAATTGTTTTTAAAGAAAATTACTTTAAAAATATCAAGAATAACTGATGCCATTGGATTGAACATTTCGAATTCATCTCATGATGCTTCTTAGATTGATAGGCATAAAAAACAATTACATTATTATTTGAATAAGATCTTCATAGTTCTTGAATGCCTTGTTTGATGAACAGTCAAACTTTAAAAAAGATTTCCCCGGTTGAATCATTTCAATGCCTTGATAAACAAGGGACAACTGAGGAAGGCTGGAGGATACAGCGGCTGAAACATTGTGTTTCAACTAACAACAATAAAGATGAGGACAACAGTCCAAAAAATTACACATAAAATATTGCACAAAGTCAGCTAAACCAAAAGCCATGGATTTCAAAGCCGTAGAGGCAAATCTGGCAAAAAGAACTCTGAAAATATCAGGTAAGCTTGGTATATCACTGTTTAGTGTGGTTTGTCATTTTCACAAGCTTGGCAAAAGAACCAGGAGTTCGCATTATCAAAATATTGCAAAACTTTTGACTCACCCATATATCCATTAGTCCAATCATTTTTATTTTAAACTCTATTCTATACCAAGAAAAAAGCTCAGATTAAACAAGACTCAACAATAAGCAAACAAAAGTAAGTCTGATTAATCTGAATTAAGTGTTTCTATTCCAAACTTTAAAGAATCTGAATAGCATGTATAAACCAAATGTAGTATGGATTTTGACATCCAGCAAATCATGAAATCTTAGAAAAATTACTGGATTTAAAGTACACAAGGGAAATATTTCAAAGGAGATGGTGAAAGCTAAATGTTAGTAATTTTTTTTACATGATGAAATTCCCCAAATTTGGTTGCAGGTCAACACTTGTTAAATTATTTTATGCCAAATTCAATCTTTTTATATCAAAAAATTGTAAAAGTTAAAAATCTTGAGTAAATATGGCTATAAATAAAAAATATAGAAAATAAAAGAGATATATTCATACTTGATTGTAATATCAATGTTTTTTTGAAAATAATATGAGAATGGTCTGAAAAGTTCATAAGATGACATCATATCTGCTGTTGATGACTTATAAATAATTTCAAGTATTCCTATCAAATACTAGTAAGTTGTACACAATTATATGGTTTCAATAACTAATAATAATAATAATCCTTTGTAAAAAAAATTATAGCTTCAAGAAACTATTCTTAATCCAAATAATTTGCAAATGAGGTACAGATAGAGTGATTAGTATCCATTGGCCTAGTGGGTAGAGTTTTTGCCAGTGGCCCAGGAGATCGGGGTTCAATCCCAGGTTGAATCATACCAAAGACTCAAAAAAAATGGTACTTGATACCTCATCGCTTAACACAGCATTATAAAGTATATATCAAGGGTAAAGTGGAGTAATCCAGGGAAAGGAGTAGTGCCCTCCCCTACACCTCGGTGTAGTAGCTATTGAAAAGGGAGCCTTTGGGTCGCTCTCAACTACAGTCTCCAACTTTACTTAGTATTCATAAAAATTGACCCTTTGCCATACTTTGGAAAGTAAAGTCCTATATCCTTATCAGATAGACATTACAAGAAAATTTGGTTGGTTAGTTTTACATTTTAACCTTTGTTAGATTATTGAAGGATTTATCAGACTTGCCACTAATTTCAATTTGACATGAAGTCAAGTGTGAGAGGGGACACATAAATCAAAACTCATGCATGGCTGTCACAAGGAAAGTTGATCCCCTTGGCATTTTTCTTTAAGAGTGTCTCAAGCTCCAAGCAATAAATTTAGTCCTGCTCAACAAATAGTGCCTGGGGAGAAGGTTTCCTGGGACCAAGTGATTAAATCACCCACCCATTGCAATTATATGGTTTCAATAATTATCATTTGTAATAAATTGCAGTTTCTTGAAACTTTTCTTAATACAATAATTTGTACACAGTTATATGGTTTCATGTATTCCTATCTAATACTAATAATTTACACACTATTATATGGTTTTACATAAGAATGCTGTGAGCAATATTGAACAAATCCTGGATGCAGCACCCCACAAAACAGCAGCTGTACGGCCACCTACCACCCATCACGAAAACTATCAAAATTAGACGAACTAGACATGTGGGACATTGGCCTAGGGGTTAGAGTGTTCGCCAATGGCCCGGGAGACCTGGGTTCAATCCCAGGTCGAGTCATACCAAAGACTCAAAAATGGTACTTGATGCCTCCTTGCTTAACACTCAGCATTATAAGGTACGGATCAAGGGTAAAGTAGAGCAATCCATTGGTGTAGTAGCTATCGAAAAGGGAGCCTTCGGGTTACCCTCGCCAACTTTACTTTAGACATGTGGGACATTGCTACAGAAGTAGGGATGAGCTCATAAGTGATGTACTCCTTTGGACCCCTTCAGATGGGAGAGCAAAGGCAGGATGACCAGCACAAACCTACATAGAGCAGCTCTGTGCCGATACGGGATTTAGCCTTGAAGACCTGCTGGAAGCAATGGGCAATAGGTGGTGGCGAGAGAGGGTCAGGGATATCCATGCTGATGCCACAACGTGATGATAATGATGATATGGTTTCAGTATTCTCAAATTTTGGAATAGTACATGATATATCTACTGAAATTGTATTATAGTTTCATGATTAGAAAAATGTCTATTAAAAAGGCCAGAATTTTCCAGGTGATCAAAGATATGATGACAAATCATAGATTCACACTTACACCAAGCCTTTCTCTCAATTATAATCACTAAAATAGTTGAGAAAACCTTACACACCTTTCTAAATGTTAATATACACAAAACAAATAACATAGGACAATGTTTAAACAATAACTGGAATGCGGTAATATACAAGGGTCAATCAATAAAGGGGAACTTTTTTGTAAAAAGCAAAATAGTTTGTTTTTTTTTCAGAATTTTTTTTTTTCATAATTGTAAACTCTGCACTGATTGGAATTTCATTGAAACAAAAATTACTTTAATCTCACAAAATATTTCTTTTGACACTTAGAATTAGCTGCAAATCAAAGAGACTGCTCCAAACTTGAATAGAGGTCTGACATCAAGTTTTTGGTGGTTTTGAAGAGCAAACTATGTGAAATTTACAAAAGAATGTGTAATATTTACAGAAAAGTATGTTTTAGTCAAAAAATTGTTTTAAATAGACTAATAATGAGTTTGACACTACGAGCTTGAGTTAAAAAGATAGTGTATGGAGTGGAAATATACTGGCTCTCTAATAGAGAAAAAGTTCTAGGAATAGTGATCAGTAAAAAGGTCATATTTACAATCTTCCAAGATATGAAAGGACCTATCACTATTTCTTTGAAATAGGTGCAACTGTAAACAATGTTTCTTACTGGCAACTCATTATGAAAAATTCACTAAAATTGTTGAATGACCTTTATATTTCATGATGGCAATGTTCTGTTAATTCAATAATACTTACCTTAAACCAATAGGGCAAACGAAAAACACCCCAATCAAGTTCTTTAACTTGAATAGATCCAAATAACTTCTTTGTTAACCATTTCTGGCAACAAGGATGGGCAATGAAATGAAGATAGCCAGAATCATGGGCAATCTCAATGGCAGTTTTATTGTTAAAATCAGGAAGTGGTCGACTCAACATACTATATGCCTGAGCACTGGAATCACGGAAGCTGATATCTAATGTGCCCAGAGCCATCTTGCCAAATTCACTGAAAAACAAAACAAAAATAGATTTGAATAAACCAACTATAATTTAGTAATTTCAATATTTTAATAATTTCACTTTTTTTAACACTTTAGAAGCGGATCTGATTTAACAAGAGCTCTTACGAAATTATTGTATTTTAATATCAAACATTGCTTGAAGAAATATCTAAAATAAATATTCACTTTATTTCTCACCATATAATACCTATAACTTAGCAAAGAATAGTCAGAAAAAAAAAATTCCATGAACTTCAGAGCTCTTCCCTCATTAGCATTTTTTTCTCCAGTATATGCTACAAGATATGCTCCTACTGACCTATTTAAACAAACACAATTATATAAATATCAATGTACCTGTACTCAGAGCTAATCTTTTGGCTAGCTTACTTAGGGTTTATAGGCTAACCAACAAAAACTGTTAAAGTGATACAGGCCTATTCAGCTATCATTTATGGTTTGGTTTTATGGCATATCAACCCTTTTAGATTATTTAATGCCAAATCCTGTTTATACATATATACATTAAATATATATGATTTATAAACACATTTTGTAGATAAAATCTTTAAATGAGCCTGAGCTCATTTTTTACATACAGTTAAATAGTTTCAAGTATTTCTGTCTAACACAAATAATTCTATTTTTTTAAATGTCAAACAGTTCTATTTGACCCATAGATAGGACCCTATCAGGTGCTATCACTCCAGGCCAGAGTGGACCTGGGAGTAATAGGAGTATTCCATATTCCCTAAAACTCCTGGATTAGAGCGTCATCAATCAGATAGTTTAGAGTCATATCTAGGACTCTTATTGGGGTATTCTTACACCTCTGCAGAGATGCATTCGGTGTGTTCTACAGCCCTAACTGATTGGTTTGGTTTGGTTTCTTTGTTTAATGGCATATCAACCTTTGTAGGTTATTTAATGCCAATGCTATTCTCCTAGAAGAACAGTAGTGGAACTATTTAACCCATAGCTAGGAGGATAAGGGGGTTCATACCTTTCCCAAGGGTATTTGCCCTAAAGTGAACATAATAGCGCGACTGCAGTACGAACTCGCGTATTACGATCCCGCAGTCCAACACTTTAACCATTACATCACGAGGACACTCCCAGCCCTAACTGACTGGGCTGTATCAATTATGGGATCTCATAATCTGATTAGAGTTTACACTGATGTTTGCATTACCTTGGTTTGGTTTGGTTTTATGGCATATCAACCAATGTAGGTCATTTAATGCCAAATCCATTTTCATACATAAAAACAGTTCTATTTCAAAACAATTCAATTTAGCCTAAGTATAGTTTTTTGCTTACACACAGTTAAATGACAAAACAGTTCTATTTCAAACAATTCAGTTTAGCATAAGTACATAGTTTAGTTCTCTTTGACCTATAGATGGGACCCTATCAGGTGCTACCACTTCAGGCCAGAGTGTACCTGGGAGTGATGGTAATGGAGACGAACTCCACATTTCCCAAAGCTCCAGCATTACATGAAACTCACCATCAGATTGGTTAGTGTCATATCCAGGACACTCGGTGGTGGTGGTGGGGGGTCTAACTCCTCTGCAGAGAAGCAGTTGGTGTATTCTACAGCCCCAGCCAACTGGGCAAGCATTACCCTAGTTCAAATCTTGAACAAGGCTCTATGGGATTCACTTAACACTAATGCCCTTGGGAAAGGCATGAATCATTCCTTCCCCTCTCTCTCAAGTCTAGGTAAATAGTAAGGTAGCTCTGGCTCTTAAGCCTGAGTATGAAAACCAGTCAAAGTGAAGGTAAACTCAGAATTCAAACCAGCTGAAATCTGCTTAAAAAATTTACCTTATATCATATCCTGCCCATGGTGAAGAGTAAATATTGGGTAAATACATACACTTTTTTTTATCGATATGTATCTATTACACTTGGATTCATTTGGCACAAAGCCAAATAGAGATGAATGGAAAATATCAAGATTATGTAACACCAATCTTCCATCCTTCTTTGTTAGTATGGTCTGATTATCTACCTTGATGGATAGCTGTATATACCAAGCTCGTATGAATGACTTGGCTTAGTAAAGAGAATTGAGAACATCTATGTATATATATATATGGAACTAACTACTGGCTCGTTGGCCTAGTGGGTAGAGTGTTCGCCAATGGTCCAAGAGATCTGGGTTCAATCTCAGGTCGCATCATACCAAAGACTTTAAAAATGGCAGTTGATAATTCCTTGCTTAACACTCAGTAATATAAGGTACATATCAAGGGTAAAGTGGAGCAATCCAGGGAAAGGAGTAGTGCCCTCTCCTACATCTCAGTGAAAAGAGAGCCTTCTGGTTGCCCTTGACTAGAGTCGCCAACTTATATATATATATATATATATATATATATACATATATATATATTTATTAATCTAATATCTACCAGCATTCACGGTACCAGAAAAAAACAAAAAAAACCCCGCCAGGAACAAGAGATAAAAGTATCTCGAATCACCACCCGGGGGGAAAAAGAAAAAAATAATAGGTCAAAAAGAAAGAAAAGGCCAACCTCATCTGACCCCTTGAAAAAAATCAAGGGATACGCAGTCAGTGGTCAAAGAAAACTAAAAACCTTCTGTGAATCCTGCAATGCTACAATTACTAAAGTGCTCAACACAAGTGGAGCCAATTATGAAATAAAAAAATTAACTTAAATCGCGAGTCGAAAATCTTCTACTAAAGTTTCACCTTATCGGATCATCAGGAAGCCTAACTTCGACTCCAGTCGATAAGGTGAAACTTTAGTAGAAGATTTTTGACTCGCGATTTCAGTTAATTTTTTAATTTTTTATATATAATATATATATATATATGGAATTATGTAGATTACACAGGTTGTAATAAATAGAAATGTTTGTGTGACTTATGCAGCTAGAGGTGAGCAGATTTGTCAGATAATTTGCTACCATTCATTTTTGTTTTCAAATAGTTTATGCAACAGAAGATCCATACTGTTTTTTTTTCATATTGATCTTGTGTCACATCCTGCCCATGGTGGAGGGGTTAGGTAAATGCATACTTTCCTTACCCAGTGCATTGATTTTTTTTATTTTTAATGTTAAGACTTGTATCTTTGGCAGTTTCAAAGTGAGCAGTGCAGCTCAGGCTACCATAGTTGTATTGACCAATGGTTGTATTGATAGTAAAAATACAAACCCCTGTAAAAAATGAATAAAAAAATACAAGATCTACTTTATTAATCACTCCAAAAACTCATCAGCAAGTAAAGACTCTTCCACAACCTATCATACCTGATTCCAGCAGAAAGAAGCCTCACTACAAGACTTAGAACCAAAGAAAATAACCTGACCTTTGACATTATCTTCCTCAAAACCTAACAAGCAATACAGATGGTTTGGTTTGGAGTGGATATGCCATTAAATAATGGGATATCCACTCCTTATGGGTTATTTAATGACAAAATTTGATTCATTTCTAAATACTTGGTTGCAATCAGAACTATATTATCAATGTTCAATTGCATTTTTTTAAAGTGCACTTTTTTATTTACAAAAATATATGATATCAAGTATTCATATCTAGTGCTAATAATTTATACTCACTTAAACATGGTTTCAACTATTCCAATCTAATACTACTAATGCAATTATATGGTTTCAAGTAAAATTTTCTATCATATGATATAATGATATTTATTAGTTTGCATGCAATTACATAGTTCCAAGTAACTAATAATAATCCTCAGAAAACAATTATAGCTTAAGTAACTATTCTTAATACAAATAATTTGCACACAGTAATTCGGTATCGATTATTCTGATCCAATATTAATATTTTTTAAAGAGACTTATTTAATACATAGATGAGAGCCTAACAGGTACAGCCACTCTGGATCTAAGTAGACCAGGGGGTAATGGCAATAAAGGAGCTCTGGAACAGGAGCCTCAATACTGGATGCAGTTTACTGTCATACACATATTCTAACCCCAGCTGACGACATGTGATAAAGGAGATTAAGTTGAAAAATGAATAGTTGCTTTGTAAACTAGAGGTGGAGCCTCACCACCAGATGAAGTTTAGTGTTCTTTTTGAGGTGGTTTTACACCTCTGTGGGGAATACAGTTGGTATATTCTAAGCCCTACTAACTGGGCAGAAACAATGCAGAGGAAATTATTTTCCCATAAAAGAAATGAGCCCTTTTACCTATTTAGGTATGGGTACATTCCTGTCATAAATCATACCCTTCAATTTGAATTTACCAGACAAAACAAAACCATCTATGAATCTCTTCTTGAAAATAAATATGTGGCCCATCCACAATCAATCAATCAATCACAAAAAGTTGTACCATATGATTATTTAAGAAACACCTGTTGTAGAAGGGAACATATGTGCTGAAAGTAGAGACTGCTAGGTCAAAAAAGTAGTTGGTAGCCAGCATTTAACATAATTATTAAACAAAAAGTTTCAAGAAGGAAAAATAAATTTGCAAGTAATACCTGAAAAAAAAAAAACAAAAAAAAAATGAGTTATGTTGATAAAGTCAGGGAGTCAAGATTATTATTTCTAGTTTGCCATATTCATTTCCCTGAATAAAAAATTCTACTTTTTAACAAATATTGTGGTTCAGAAAATTAATTAACCTGCAAAACAAATATTATACAAACAATCCAGAATTCTTCCTAAGTTTTCTTTAACCTATTAATTCCTATTTTAATTAACCTATGAATTCCTATTTTAATTAACCTATGAATTCCTCCAAAGTTTTCTTTAACCTATTTTGGAGCAATCTGTAAAGACAGGTGCTTGTGATGTAATGGTTACTATTGTAGGAAACGGATATGGTAACCCGAGTTCAAATCCTAGACAAGGTAGTTTACATTTCACATAGTACTAATATCCTTTGGAAAGGTATGACTTCGATTATACTTCTACCAGCTCTAGGTAAATAGTACGGAAGACTGGCTTCTTTAACCTTGGAATAGCAACTGGTCTAGTATGAAAACTCTGAATTCAAACCTGTTAAACTTGCTTAAAAAATTAACCATATAATGTGGAAGGATTGGATAAATATATAAATACAGGAAAGATACAAAAGTATTTGATAGGAAAATATTCATGGTAAAGAAAATTTGAGAAAATTTTATGAAGGAAATTCTGATATAAAGTTTTTTTGAGGAAACAATATAGATCAGAAATTTTGTTTAAAAAATTCTTCAGTGTAAAATATAAGAATTTGAAAAATACAAAAGAAATCAATTAATTATTGAATTTGAATAAAATTTTTGATGATTATCAAATAAAATCTTTTTTAAATAAACACTTTCCATCCCAAATTACACAGAATTTTTTAAAAACTGTGATTACAGCCCAACCTTTGTTAACTTCTTTTTATTAATAAAGTTGTGCAGGTACACAGACTTTTAAAATGTCTCGAACGTAGAAGCAAACATATTCCAAAACTTGGAAGAAGTTTGATTTCATCAAAAATTCTTTATGCTATGAGAATTGACATATATAACATCATTTTCTCCAAGACAAAGCCATGTATCCATGCTAGTATATATTTATATATATGTATGTGAGAGAGAGAGAGAGAGAGAGAGTGTGTGTGTGTGTATTAGGCAGGAGACATAGAACAAAGATACATAAAAGAGAGTAATAAAAATAGGAGTACAATTTCAAACAAAATAAAATTTGCTAATGTTCTTATTTATTTTCTTTTTCAAAGCAAAAAAACAATCATAATGAACATAAAGAGTATCATTATGTCTTTTTTATTTATTATCTGGGATGTGAGGCTACAAACAGACTTCTTCACTAAGACCTATCATATGCATTGGTATGTATTTTACTACATAGAAGACCTAACTTTTTCAGTTCTCTCATCACTGATCCTACTAAAAGTTTTTTCTTCACACCTCTTAGTCTTCTCAATTGGGGTCCATCTTAAGGTAACCAAGAATTACTTTATTGGACATCTTCAGGACATCACTAATCCTTAATAAACTATGTTCAAAAGATATATCAAAAGATATTCCTGGTCTATTTTTTAAAACTATTCCTTGTTAGAACAGTAGATATTACACATCTTTCTTATATATAATTGAAATGCACAATTTATTTCCAAAATGGAAAACCAATTCCTTAGAAAAGTTTACACCTCTTTTGAAGCAGTTATTGCAATCAAATATCAATAAGTTGACATTATTAGCAGGATAATAATTTAGTTACCTGGCATTTTGCTCCATTTCACAACGTTGATATAGTTCCATCGAGAAGTTGGCCATTTGCTTATAGATATCACTACAAATCAATGCAATGGGAATCGGATCATCGGACCGTCCCCAAAGCAATTTTGCAAGCTTGTAACGATTCATGAGCACAGCCCAAACAATTAAACAGTTGATAGCCTGAAAAAAAAAAATGTAATGAAAATGAAAAGGTTGAAAATGAAAGTTCCAATCTGTAAATCAAATAAGCATATAAATAAATATTTATATATAAAATTACACACAAGAGCATTCAATGTGTATAGTTTCATGAATGATTTTAACAGTTGGCAAAAAATACACAAACACAAGTCAAACCACCAAAAAGAGGAAACGTTTTCAATATACTTTACTGCCAAGCAATCAGGCCAAAATCAATGATTAAAAAGGGTCTTATATCAAGTGCTTTTGTTGAGCCATAAGACTGCTTAAACTCAGCAGCTCAAAGAATAATGTATGTATATGAAATCAACTAATAGGATAGAAGTAGATATTTAATAAGCTTAGCTTAGACTTGTACAGGATGACCATCAGTAAATCACCAACTGAAAGAACAGAAGAAGGATAAAAAAGAAAAGAGTAAAAAAAAAAAAAAAAATCATTTTTTTCAAAAACTGTAAATAGCATGTTTATAATGATTAATATAAGAATGCTAAAGAGAATGACCAGAAAGAAGACATTGAAAGCTTGGTGTTATGTTTATCTTTTAAGTATAGCCCATTTCAAAATTTCTCTATGGTAATAAATAACGTCCATGGTTTTATTTATCCATATATAACATTTATATATACATACACACACACACACACACATTTTTTAAGTCATTCATTTCAAAACCCCTCCTCTTTCCTCCTATCTCACCACCTAATATGAAATCTGCAAGTCATTCCATTTTTACACTAACTTTGGTCTAAAAAATAAAAAGAAAGAAAACATGAGAAAACACATGTATATCTCTATAAGAGATTTAAGATTTAAGAAATCTCCCATTCCACCTTAGAATTGACTCACATTGCTTTAAAAACCTCCTTAAAAAAAAAAAAAAAAAAAAAAAAATCTGTACCTACTGTTTTGAACTGGTTAACTAACAGGTTATTTAGCCTTTGTCTTTTTTCTATATTGTTATTTTAAACAGATGATATAGATTTTATTGTGTGTAAAATCTTTGCTGAATATTATCTGTGATTTAAATGTAAAAGACTATTAATCTGAAACTTAGATTACAGCTGAACTATCGAAAACAAGGTAAAAGATTTTAATACTTTTGGAAATATTGCAGAGTGTTTGAAAATCTAAGTTAGTGTAAAAATAGAATGCCTTTAAGATTGTGATGAACCATAAGATTCTCCGATGAATTTTAAAAATAAAGCAACTGTGGACTATGTTAAAACTTAATAAAACGAGGGGGGAAGGACAAGAAGTAAAGGAAGGAAAAGGATTTTTTTCCACCCAAGATATACCTCGGAAGCCATGGGAAACAGTGTGGTGGATGTAAAGGCAGACAAGCCCAACTACAGATCAAAGTCACGCCTAACCGGGTGCTGTGTGGATGAATCCCATAGGTTAATGGCCAGGATCAAATAGTTTGATTGGGGAACTACTACTGCTCATCTTTTACGGTGGCTTCTACGGACAAGAATAAAACACAGCCATCAAAAGATTACCATGCCTCATACTCAAACCACATGTCAAAACCACATCGCCATTCTTGCGGATAAAAAAAAGGAGCACACCCTGCTGAGGTTGGAGTTTTGGCTTCAGTGTTCGAAAAATCAGCTACAGAACTCAAACTAAAATAAAAATTACTAAAATGTAAAAGCACAATACAAATAGCAACATTCAATGTTAGAACTTTAAATAGAATAGACTAACTACCAGAGCTAACAACTTTTGCGATAGATCATGACATCGACATAATATGCATACAAAAACACAGATGCCTTCATAGCAAGATAATAAAATACCACGATACCGACAATAGATGGAAATTTGTCTCGACATCTAGATGGAAAAACTCTGTCAATGCTGTTCTCATCATTGGTGGAGACATGAATGCCCAAATTGGTAAAAACGTAAACTACAAATTTAACTTGCACAACTTGTCAAACAGAAATGGGAAAAATGTAACAGATTTCACGTTAGAAAAAAGATTAAAATGCCTTAATACTAAATTTCAGAAAAGAAAGGGAAAACTACAGACCTACACCTATCCAAATAATGATAAAGCACAGAGGGACTCCATTCTCATAAATAAGAAATGAAATTGCGAGGTATATTCCTCTTCTGAGGATCATAAAATCATCAAACTGTCACAGCAATGATATGACTGAGCCTATGAAGGAATACAAGGTCTGAACAACGACAACTGTACACTGACTGGTCCCTGCTTAACAACAGGGATATTAGAGATAAATATACGTTAACATTAAGAAACAAATTCAATGCACTTCAGGAGATATCAGAAACACCTACTCCAAATGACGAATATAAGAACTTCATCAATGTCCACTTAGAAGCAGCAGCAGAATGCATACCAACTAAAAAAAGAGCTAAATCTAGAGTCTCATAAGAGACATTTGCGGTTTTAAAAAAAGCATGTACACATAAAAACCGCTTCCCTATGCAAAAAGAGGAACCCAACTGATATCAATGCTCAGAAACTTAAGAAGGCACAAAATAAACTAACTAATATATACCTAAAATAACAAACAGAATACATCCAAAATCAGATCAATAAGATTAAAAACTCAGTTAAAGATAGACAATCTAGGATAGTATGGCAGACAGTAAACAAAGTGAGTAGAGGGAAAAGTACTGCCAAAGCTAAACTAAAAGCTGCCAGCCAAGAAGAACGAATACACCTGTAGAAACAACATTTCGAGAATTTACTTAGAAAACATTTGAAAATTATAGATGAACTAATCACAAAGATTATTAGTATTCAACTAGACATCAAACCAGGACAGTTTACAAAAGAACTTAACTTAGTACTAAGGAAAATTAAAAATAGGAAAACAACAGGGCTTGATAAAATACTCCCAGAAGTAAGGAAGACAAAGGAATTCGACAACCTATTGCTTTGATACTGTGACGCCATATATAACCAGAACACAATAGACAGATGGACGATGGGCTGCATCCTCCCTTTCCCCAAGAAGGGTGACCTCAGAATAGCCAAGAACTACCGAGGTATAACCCTTACATCCATAGCAGCCAAGATCTACAATGCTCTGCTATGCAATGGCATAGAACCTAAAATTGAGAAAATACTCGAGAAGAATCAAAATAGCTTTCAGAGAAATCAATCCATGACATCATGAATTTTGACTATCTGTTGAATTCTAGAAGGTGTTTGCGCAAAAAACCTCGAGGCAACATTATTATTTGTCAACTTCTCCTGAGCAGTTGACTCCATACACAGAGAGAAGATGGAGCAAATACTTCTTGCCTACGACCTCCCCAAAGAATCCATTGCAGCTATAATGATGCTATATGAAAACACGAAAGCAAATGCCACTCACCTGATGGAGACACAGACTACTTCAACATTGTAGCAGGTGTGATACATTAGCCTCATACTTGTTTATTATTGGCCTAGACTACGTTTCTTAGAATGCCTATAAATTCAATGAAAGAAAACGGCTTTAAGCTGGCAAAGGAAAGAAACAGAAAATACCCCGAACAAACTATTACGAATGAGGACTATGCTGATCACATAGGGCTTCTAGCAAATTCACCTGCCCAAGCTGAATCCCTGCTACATATTCTGGAATGAGCAGCAGGTGGCATAGGCCTCCATGTCAATGCAGACAAAACAGAATACATCAAAGAGGTGACATCTCCACACTAAAGAGTGGTCCTCTGAAACTAGTGGACAAGTCCCCCTACCTCGGAAACAGTGTCTCATCAACTGAGAATGACATCAACACGTGACTTGCAAAAGCATGGACAGCTATCAATAGGTTATCGGTCATATGGAAGTCAGACCTGACCAATAAAATAAAAAGAAGTTTTTTTCCAAGCAGTGGTCATATCAATACTGCTATATGGATGCACCACATTGACACTAACAAAGCATACAGAGAAAAAGCTTGATGGTAATTACACAAGAATGCTGAAAGCTGTATTGAACAAGTCCTGGAGGCAACACCCCTCAAAACAGCAACTGTACGGCCACCTACCACCCATCACAAAAACTATCGAAGTTAGATGATCCAGACATGCAGGACACTGCTGGAGAAGTAAGGACAAACTCTTAAGTGATGTACTTCTATGGACCCCTTCACATGGACAAGCAATGGTTGGACGACCAGCTAGAATCTATCTATAATAGCTCAGTGCCAATACAAGATGTAGCCTGGAGGACCTGCTGGGAGCGATGGACGATTGAGACAGGTGGCGAGAGAGGGTCAGGGAAATATATGCTAGCAGTGTGACATGATGATGATGATGATGATGGTGTCTTGTAACTGGGCATACCAGAATCAGAGGTATTTAATTTTTCACATGTTAAATGCCACAATTATAAACAAAAAGAAAGATTTGAGCAACTTTGATAAAAACCAAAATGTTCTGACCAAAACAACAAGGTCAGACCATTTTGTAAATAGCTTGAGAGGTTTCATATCCAATTATAGTAGGAATTCATTAACAGCAGTCAACACAGGAAAAAAAATCAACTATCAGCAAGTTATTGAGCAGCCAAGACTTATCAATGTGATGAATAAATAGAGGACTAAAATATCAAAAAAAAAAAAGGAAGTACTCAGTGTGGAGCAGTTATCATAGTCACAAATAGAACAGGTTACTCAAGTTCAAATCCCTGATGAAGCAGTTTGCATTTCATTTTCATACTAATACCCTTGGGAAAGGCATGAATCCATCTTTTCTCCCCTTAGCTATGAGTAGATAGTAGGGAAGACTGGGCTCTTTAGCCTTAGTAAGGCAAACAGTCAAGAAGGAAAACTTTGAATTCAAACCAGCTGTACTCCATTTAAAAATTGATCTTGAGTCATATCCTGCTCATGGCAGGATGTGACACAAGGTTAGAATTTGTAGATATATCTTGAAATCACAGTAAAGGAAGGAATATGTTAAGTTATTGGTCCTTATGGTGTTTGGCCTGTGCAGCTGCAGGTCAATCAAAGAACTAACATTAACTCACATCCATTACCAAAAGTCTTTTTTTAGCACTAGCATTGAAACCTAATCTTGGATCAATGGGAGAAGGTTGCCTGGTCCAATAAAGCTTGTTTTCTTCTGTATAAGGTAGACAGTAAGCACAGATACTTAATTATCCTGGGAAAGTGATAACTGTGAAAATAACCTAATGGATACAATATGATGAATTGGGCAACATTTTGCTGGAAACACTGAGTCCTATCATTCAAGTGGAAAGTACTTGGTTGTGATAACCAATAAAACCAAGTATACAGTCTTCTATAATGACAGAAGTACCTTACAGAAAGACAATGTGCCCTACCACACTGCATGAGTTGTACAGGATGTTTTTAGATAAATATGAAAATTTCCTTGTGTCATCCAGGTCACCAAACTCAATAGATCTTTGGGGATATACAGGACCAACAAATTCCTTCTATAAAACCTTCACCATCTAGCTTACAGCAATTAAACATTTTAACTCCAAATCTCAGAGGAATCCTTCAGAGATTTTATTGAGTTCATGCCTAATCAAGTAAGAGCTGTTTAGTGTTTTGGTTTGATTACTTTGTTTTAATGGCATACCAACTTTTGTGGACTATTTAATGCCAAAACCATCCATGTAGAACAGCAGCAGTGGTGTAATTTAACTTATAGCTGGGGAATGGGGGGTTATACCTTTCCCAAAGGTATTAGTCTGAAAGTGAATATCATCATCATCATGTCGTGCTGGTAGCACGGATATCCCTGACCCTCTCTCGCCACTTTTCCCTATCGTTCATCACCTCTGGCAGGTCTTCTGGACTACATCCCGTATCCTCACATAGTTGCTGAATGTATGTTCGTGCTGGTCATCCTGCTTTTGCTCGGCCATGTGTGGGTGTCCATAAGAGTACATCACTTATGAGTTCGTCCCTGCTTCTCCAGCAGTGTCCTGTATGTCTGGTTCGTCTAACTTGAATAGTTTTTGTGATAGGAGGCAGGTGGCCGTACAGTTGGTGTCTTGTGGGGTGTTGCCACCAGGACTTGTTCAAAATTGCTCGCAGCATTCTTGTGTAATTGCTGTCTAGCTTAATAGTACAAATAAAGTACAAACTAATTCACCACGATGTTACAGTTCAGCATGTTAACCATAGGAACTCCTCTCGCCATTTATTGGACATATGGAGGAGCAACTATTTATTAGACAGGCAGTCAAAATGTTTTGACTAAGTATATAAGGAGTATCAGTAATAAAACAAATTCAAATTAGAAGTGAAATGCTAAACAAAAATTTTTTTACCCAGCCCCTCCACTATAGACAGGATACAAAAGAGGGTTAAGTTTTTAAGCAGAATACAGCTGGTTTAAATTCAGAATATTCTTTCTCCATTATTGGTTGCCATAACAAAGATAACGAGCACAGTCAGCTTTACTATTTACTCATAGCTGAGAGGAAAAAAATGGATTCATGCCTTTTCCAAAGGTATTAGTTTGAAAGTGAAATGTAAATGGCTTCGTCCAGTATATGTTGAACAAATGTACCATTTTATCAACTTCATTTTATCTTATATCCAACTTTAAAAAAATAAAAATAAAAAGTAAAAGAAATACAATGAATGATAAACTGCCTTGAAATTAATAATAATGAAAATGCTTCATCTTAAAAATAGAGACAACAAAAGTACAATTAGCCAGAAATACTAAATTGGCCCCTTTTTAGATATCCTTAATATTTTCATAATTAAATTGTTCATTCTTCAATACATCAAAACATATTCTCAATCATCACAATTCAAAATGATATTAGCAGAAATACTAGGATGAATCAGAAGTTTGGCAATATTTTGGTAACTTTTTTGCTTTATTCTTCAAATTACAACAAAAGCAACCTACCATTCGAAGTAGAGGCCATCATATTGAACTGACTGAAGCCACCAGTCTGCCAGTTCTTTGACCCCATGCTGATACTAGTCCTTGTCCTTTGAGGTGATGAACTCCTTCACTGAAGCTTCCACCTCCTCTTGGTTAATGAAGTGTTGCAATGTCACAAAGTGAGCCATTGTGAGTAATAATTCAAAGGAGTTAGGCCCAGACTATATGCTAGGTGTGGCATCAGTTTGATTCTCTCAAGTTCTTGGAGTTTATTCTGGGTCATCTGAGCAATGCATTGTTTTGCTACAAGAGACCTCACTTTCTGTTAACCAATGCCAAGTATTTTTGGCAACACAGTGGCATACATATGCTCCAGTTGTTTGGTATACAGGCTGGCATTGATGGTTTGACTGTCCAGAACAAACTCCTAATGAATTACTCCCTCATAATTCCCGACACAGAGCATCACCTTGTATTTGAAACACAAATATTGCAAAACTTTTGACTCACCTGAGTACAATATGTTATTATTTGGGGGAAAAAAAAACATCATTAGCAAAGCATGTTAGAAAGATATTTCAAACGATGCCAATATTTGCTAACTTTTCTTTTTTTTTTTATTTCATAAATGTACTTACCTTCCTCTCGGCTACTGAAGGATCAAGCACATATAAGCCAAGTGAATTCATTGATAGTTCACATGGTTGTACAAAATCTTTGATGCCACACAGCTTGTAGATAAGACGATTTAGTTCTGTGTCCAGAAAGTTTGGAGCCAGAGGCTGGTCAAGAGTCTGATAGAAAAATTACACAACAATGAATTGAATAAGAAACTTCCAAATTTAGTGTACTGAAATTAACTTGAAAAAGAGAAACAGGAAATAACAACATTCTCATGATTCATTTTCTAAACCAAATGTGACATAATGGGTGGCATTCATTTCTCTGGGTGAGGGTAAGTGCCAGTCAGAAGATTCCTTTGTCTGTTTTGGTATGAAACTCACACAAAGGGCTTGCACACAAGATTTCCTACGAGACCGGAAGAGGTAAAAGGAAGGAAGGTCCGAGAGTCAAGAGAAGTGGACAGAACAGACCAGTCGAGAGAACAGACCAGTCGAAAGAAAAGAACAGGGCAGTCAGCAGAAGAGGGCAGGAGCTAGGCCTGTGGACTCAGGCCAGGTTGGCCAATGTGAGAAGATGAGTCAGCATTCCTAGTGGCTTTGTAGGAATTTTGCTCGAGTACACGCTTGTGTTAGCTCACAGAAGCACAGAATGCTAGGAAAGTGTCACAGACTTCTCCCTTCTTGCGCATGGAGTGAACCCAAGTCCGTGTTTGTTTGTTCTTCTTTTCTTCCACTCTCTCGGTTGTGTTTGTTGTGGGTTGTGTGTCCATAAAGAAATGTGAAATACCCCTGGCCAGAGATAAGAAAAACCATTTGACGATCTAATAGCCACGAGTAGTTTGGATGGTTGAGATAGTGGGGGTCAGACGGTGGTGTATTGTCACACAAATATTAAAATTTGTTGCTCAATTATTAGACTTTTAATTTCATAAATAATCTTAAGGAAATTATGAATTATGTAGTACCAAGAGTATTCAAATAAGCTTATAAATAAAATGAAATAATGCATTTCTATATCTCCTTACATTTTAAATAAGTCAATTTAAAGAAATCTTAACCCTTTGAATCCTTGGTCTCTGGACCATTAGATACATTGTACTTAAGCTCACAGAATTCACAAAAGCAATCAAGCAAAAATACATTCTAACTTCACTCCAAGTTGTAGATATCCCATCATTCCATCAAAAGAAAGGCTCTGAATGGCCACTGTATTAAGCTTTTCATTAGTACTTGATCTGATCTTCCTGAGTTTGAAATATTGGGCTTACAGTGTGTAGTACTCTGCCAAAAATATTAAGCTTACAACTTTGAAGGGTTAAACTTATTAAATTAAAATGCAGCAAAAGTTAGTTCCTATTCTAAATAAAAAATTTACTTCTCATGCTAGTCTTTAAGAGATAAAAGATATATATTAACATAAAATCCTGAACATTTTTTTTCAAAAATATCAAATTTGAATAGGAACCAGGTTTGAGATTCAAAATAATAATTATCAGAAAGTAGGGCAAGATTTACCAACTAGTGAGTCCTAGGTCAAATTCATCAGTGGCCCCATGACCTACCAGATGAAGACCACTGTGGGCTTATACTTATTGTACAGGGGCTCTGTACTCCAGGCCCTATACTTATTGTACAGGGGCCCTTATTTTGAATATATTATATAATGAATAAACTGGTGTACACTTAAAACAAGGTTATAACCTGGCACACTACACAACAAATTAGCTTCAGTGATCCCTCAGTTACTTGTGGGCCCTAGGCCAATGACCAATAATAAGTATTGGTAAATCCATCCCCATGGATAGGTAAGTAAATTAGATAGTAGTTTGAATTTAGCAGTTTAGGAAAATTATGTTCAGTTTGTATTTGAAGGTGATTAAGTCATTTAGGTTTAAAATCATCTTTTTTTACTTTGATATTTATTAAAATTTCCAACTTACCTACAACTTAATGATATTTTTCAGGTAACAAGTACTTTTTAACCAAAATTTTATAAAAACATAATCTAATACACCAACACTTATATGCAACCTGCCGATACTTTTTACATTTTTCGTATGTACAGGATGTTCAAAAAATCTTAATATCATTTGAGATATACAGGTCATTTCAGAAAAATTGATATCATTCCATAATCTAATAACTTAACCGATTCTCGTTCAAATGATTTCCTATTTGAAAAGCATGTGTAAAAACAACTAAAAAATCTGTACTTATGTTCAAAAACATTTTCTTTTCAAGTGAATGGCATTTCTATACCAGAAAATTAAAAAACATAAATTTTGAGTTGTCTCTATGCATGCTGTTAAAATGATATAAGATTATGAAATGATATCAGTTTTTCTGAAACACCCAGTAAATAGCAAAAACAGGAGATCTTTTTATTTCTCAGGGTCATGCAAACTGCTAAAATCTCAAAGCTCAAAAATTATGTCATAAATATAAATTGAAATATAAAAAAAAATTTTTTTTGAACTTACATAATTTTTACTGAGAGCACCTTCAAGACAGGTACTAAGGAAGAATTCTCGGTCTTCAGCTTTTTCAAAAAGGAGCTTCAACTTTTTATGGTTTAAAAATTTATGAACTTGGAAGTTTTGATCAAGGAAGAGTTCTACAAACTCTTCTCGATCTTTCTTAAGTAGAGATTGATCAAAAAGATTTTTATCAATCTGAAATTTTAAAAAAGGGTAAAAAATTATAAACTTTAACAGCAAAAAAGAAAAAACAAAAAACAAACAAAAAAAACAAAACAAATCAGTTAATCAGTCAAATTTCATAATTGTAAAATAACATGATCATTAACATGACATAATATTGATGATATAATATTAGTAACATAATATTAACAACAAGATATCAATAAATGCTTATTTCTTTATGAGATGTACCTTCTGGAAAAAATTTTTTAATAAAAAAAAAAACATGGTTGTTTGAGAATAATATAGTATTTTTTTAGTATATTAAAACTTTCAAAATAATTAATGGAATTCTTAATTGTGGTGGACACTTTAGTGTTTTTCCTTGAACTAGAAATTTACTATCAAGGCAGATTTCAAAAACTAAGTCATTCAACCAACTGGAATTTTTTGCTAATAGAGGAATATATTTTTTGAACAAATTGCCAAATCAGATCAAAAACAGCAACAATGTTTTAAAAAAAATCAAATTGGATTATTTTAGAAATAATGGTAAGAATAAGAAATTTAGAGATAATTTTTGGAATATTGGACAAATTACTTAACAAAATTTGGTCTGTATATAGATATTATATTAATATTGTATATGTTGTATGCAAAGATTTTTTTCATTTTTTTGTAAAAGGTTAAAAATGATAGTAAAAAGGGAGATATGCTGGACAATACTTAAAATTGATTAAATTAAAAGGAAAAAGTCTAATCACTAACTTCTTTATGACTACCGTGCATATCAATTCATTGTAAAAAGTTCTGGTGAGATTTGGCATTAAATAACCCACAAAGGTTGATATACCATAAAACACAACCCAACTAAAAGGTACTGGATAGGTTACCAGTACAGAAAATAAAGTTGATGAAAAAAGTTTAAATTTTGAATCAAGTTATTTGCGTTTACTTTGCACTTATATCCTTCAGAGAGTCATGAATGTATTTCTTGTTGTACTATGGTATCACCAGACATCTTGAAAATGTCTCATCACTTGCATGCTAAGATGCGTGTGAGTGTGTGATAGTATTCATCCAGTGTGAGTTAAACCGGTTCCACATATGTATTCATGTGTGGAGTTTCTCAGGGACTGATCTCTAAAGGTAGTCCTCTGCCACTTTAATGCAACAGGTTTTAATTCAGAGCTTTCCTTCTCCTAGACAGTTGCCATACCAAGTTTCAAGAGTTCAGTCTGCCCTACTATTTACCGATAACTAGAAGGAGAATAGTCATATGCATGCCTTTCCCAAGGGTATTAGCACTATGTGAAATGTAAATAGCCAGGATTTGAACTCGGGTTGCTGTGTTCATTTACTATGACCATAACCATTACACCAGAAGGATCTCCAAAAAAAGAGTTAATATGACGATAGGCAGAGTAAATCTGTTAAATAAGTTCTTAAATTTGCACCTTCAACTAGGATAATGATTAAAAGTAATCAAATATAATAGCAGAATCAGTTTATTTCTTAAGAACCTGGACTGGAATTTAGATCTGGATGCAGGCCTTGACGAAAGTTTATATAGAAGACTGGCAAATGTCAATGCTGCAAAACTCTTCTTTCCTTATAATTGATTTTGTTCAGGAGAAGGGCAAAGGCAGATATAACTTGGTTCTGCTCATCATTTCCACTTTCTGTATCAATAACCATCATGCCATCTATAGCTTCATAAATAAATATAATGGTTATAATTTAAGATAGAGAGCAATGAAAAAAGTTTAGATATGCTATTGTTAAGCAATCAGTTTGTAAGAGAAATCAAAACATGATATTCAAATCAGTGATATACAAAAGATGAAATATCTTTTTAACTTGTTATATATGCAACCAGTTTTTCTTACCTTTAACTTTCCAAAATCATCTCTCTGAAATATTTCAGAGAAAGCAAGGTCTGGCCGGTTCCAGTCCAGTGTAAGCTGTAAATCTTTATGCAGCTGTTCTCTCCACTGGGTTCCTGAAAGTTTCTCAGCTGTAAAAAAAACAAAATATCCAACATGAAAAATTAGATAACAAAAAAAAACAAAAAAAAACTCACAATCAGTAGAACACTTAATAAATTTACCTGATTAAAGTCAAGTTTTTATTGCTAAGTGCTAAAACTTTTGACTAAGCTAATTTACAAATCAGTATATTTTTTCATTATTTAAAAAAAAAAATGTTTTATTTCGCTCTTAGTGAATAGCTTGGAAAAATATTTGTACTTCACAATCTTGTGCTTCAGTTCCCTATTTTAACACTTTCTAAAGTTTTTTTTTTTGTTTTTTAAAAGTGACATAATACAGGCACAAAATGGTTTAAAGCTTACTGAAAGATGTATTAAGATTTCCTTCAGTGTATATATGTTTTTAGCCTTAGTGATGTCTTGACCATTGAATAATATATTTTTAAGTTTTTATATCAGTTTTTAAATAAAAGAAACTCAACTGCAAAGTTTGTTTATGATGCTTCAATTATTTAGATTTATAAAGAAGGAACTGTCAATTGAATGTTTTTGATACAATGACTTATTATCAAACTGGAGATAATATCACGAAAAAGTACAAACCTATATTTTCTATGATTAATCTAGTTGCATGGTATGCTTAATGACTTGACTTCTCAAATTGATGATAGAGTTTTATTATTTGGAGATACAGAGACATTAAAGTTTGAAATTTAACAAATTAAAGAAACACTCAAGTTATAACTTCCAAGTATCTAACAAAAAAGAAAAGGACAAGACATCTAGTAAGTTATATTCAGATGGCTGTGTATATATATATATATATATATATATATATATATATATGTATGTATATTATGACATGCGGACAGCATGAATTCTTTTGACACTCTCTCACTATCCATCTTTATCAGCCATCAATTTTGGTAAGTCATCTAGACGGTACCCAGTTTCCAAACAGAGTTGATGAATTCAAGTTTTTGCTGGTTGGCCAACACTGATGTGTCCATGGAGTCCATAGGAGGACATCACTTATGAGTTCATCCTTACTTCTCTAGCAGAGCCCAGTATGTCTTGCTCATTTTACTTGAATAATTTGTGTGATGGGTGGTAAGTGGCTGTACAGCTGTTTTTTTTGTAGGATGCAGCTTCCAGTATTTTTTCAAAACAACATGCAACATCTCTGTATAGTTTGCTATAGATATCTTTAAAATATAGTTACATGGTTTGCTATATTTATAAATAAAGAATGCTCAATATCTGTGATAGAGCATATGTGGATCTATGTTAAGATAGTATATACATAGAATCAACGGCAATTGGTGACTCCCAATTTCTCACTTATGTGATTATATGGACAAGAAACTAACAGTCACCAAGTGCTGTTGACCATGTCTATGCTACACAAATTTATATAAGAATATTTGGTATCTCTTATCTGCAACACTAGACTTTAAATTAAGTTTTTTCTTTTCAATAAAATAGTGTATACCATGTAATTGTATAAAAAGAACGATTTTGAGTTAACACCACTTATTCATATAATATTCATAATTTTATTATAATCAGTTAACTTTTTAAATCTGGCTTGGACTGACTCAAAAATCTATGAAAGGTGAGAAATTATTGCAAGATGCCAGTTGCATTTGAAGTGATATCAAATCAGCAATAATTGACTAGAATTGGACACAAGCAGAAGATGAGAAAAGAGAAAAAAATTAATAACTCCATGCACAAAGTAAATTGAGAATTAACCTTGAAATATTTAAAAAAAAAAAAAAACAACAGAGATTAAGAAATAAGTAAAAAAGAAAAATGAGCAACTTCGGGATGAAGCACACCAAATTTAGTAAAACAAAAAATGGCTTAAAAACAAAGGTTCTCAAATTTTTCATTTGATAGATTTTTCAAATCTGGTCTTGATTTATTCTATTTATTTATTTGTTCATTCTTTTTTTTTAACTCATTTTAGCCTAAAATGTAGGGTATTAACATAAAATAAATTTTTCAAAATTTACTTATATTTATTTTAAATGATAAATTTTCCAGGAAGAGAATTTTTTTTCCTTTCAGATTTTATAGATATATTTAACTGAAAAAGGAAATTAATATTTTCTATTTTTCAATAGGAACTAGTTTGAAATGCATCCTACATCAAATTAGAAAAAAAAAAGATCCAATACAACATAAAACTTGGTCAAAAGGTTGAGGTGAAAGATAGTTTTATCCAATATAACTGATCTCATTTTTCTACTTCATTACATTAAATCAATCAATACCTTTTTTATTTGTCTTATTCTTTACCTTCATCCTTATATGCATACAAAAAGTTAATGCTGCAAAAATAAGGACATTCATTTGCTTTAAAATTTAGTTTGAAATGTGTCCTACAAAAATAACTTCACCTAAAAATAATAATGATTATCTTTGGTAGATACTTTGATAGAGATATCATAAGGTACGTTTGTTAGTTCCTTCTGTCTAGTGCACACGCACATACACTTAAAACCAATTTTTGGGAGTCATTAACCTCAATATCAAGCTACATCTTATTTAGGGAATTTATATCATAATTGCAAATAAATGAATTTAAGTAGTACTCAAGAATTATATGTTATAGTTACCTCCCTTGAAAAATAATAACTGAGTTGAGTATGCACAAAAACATGATAGTATCATGAAGTTGAAAACTGTATTGAAACTAGTGTTATTGTCCGCTCTAAAAAAATTGGGATACAATATGCAATACTCATCTGGCATTTACCTAGTCAAGTGGATAAGAAATAACAACAGACTGGTTCTTGCCTCCTTGTCTAAAAGAGGTAATGGCTGGGTTTATTACTTGACACCTAAGGTGACCCTTAAGAGGAATGCCAACATAACCCAAGCAATTTTCAAAACTGTTTACATGGGAGGTTCACTTCCTGCACGGCACTCCAGATTAAACTGACCTTGTGTTACATTCTGGCCTCATAAGGTGTAAGATAAATTAATACCAGATGCAATTTTTGCTGTTACATTTACTTACATTATAAAATTAGATTGTAATATTATAGACAGTGTGCCAATTTTGTCAATTATTTTAGTTACACATTGCTATAAAATATTTTCTCTTTAACTATGATAATATTCCACATGGCCAAACCAATTATTTTCAGAATTTATATAATAAATTTATAATTGGTATGTAATAGTTATCTCCCTTCAAAAATAATGAGTGAGGTGAGTGTGCACAAGACCACCACACTGTCATTAAGTTGCATATTTGCTTTATTGTCTAAATGCATTTTAATATTTATTGCTCAAGCAAAATTGTGTTATAATGTGCAAATTTGGCTATGATACAGTAACTCACACCATAAAAGCAGATTTTTATATATTTACAAGCCAATTTTGGTAATGATTTAACTTGCAGAAGTTCTTTATACCCACATTGCTATTAAACATTTTCTAATGAACAATGATCCTATCCCACTTACCCTTAGCAACCAAAAGATTTATCATTTTGAGGACCAATTTAGTAAAAAGAAAAATCAAGATGCAATCAAATTTACAAGCATATATTTAACATCAATAAAATTTAGAGAATACAAGTAGGGGAAAAAATGATAAAAGATAAAAGCAGAGATTTTCCTTGAACTTTGTCAGTTTTGATGAGACTTGCAGGAAAATTCTCTCATTGGTGAAAAAAGATTGGTAGCAAATGAATAGATTAAAAAAAAAAGGCAAAGACAAATAAGTGTTAGGCTATTCAGACATTTAACTTAACACAAAGTCAGCTTTCATGAACAATATACCAACAATAAAAAAAGTTGAACACTTTCTCTCAACAAGATGGGTCATCTTTCCAAATGGAACTATCAGCTTTCACTTAACGAGATAACAACAGTAGATAAAGTTACAATAAATACTGACAATAAATGTTAACAGTAAAGAATAAGCAAAATATTTGACCGAATGTATCCTGTATTTACTGATTCTATACTAAATAATAAAGTGCATATGTCAGTCTATTTCAATGATCATTTTTTAATTAAATGGTTAAATAAACTGTGATATCACCAGCAAGTTTTATTCTCTATGATGATTGCATACAAAGCAACAGCCAATTTTCCTGAAATAAGGAAAAAGATAAAATAACAACCTTTGTATTTTATTTCCAAGTGTATTACAATAAAATAATGCAGAAGCTAAAAATCAAACTGAACTGTCTGTTTCTTTGTACGTTTTTTCCCTTGATTTATTTTTTTTGGAGGGGGCAGTAGTGGGAGTATCACCAGTCATTGACAACTCTATCACTACCCTGTTAAACTTTCATGATTTTCTGTTCAAACAAGCAATATTATTTTAGGAACAGTGGGAAAATTTGATTAAGCAGAGTTTAAATTTTAAAAAATTTTAACTAAAATATTCCACAAATTATTTGATGTGAATTAAAAATCAGGAATAAAGAGACTATCAGCAATTAATACAAGCTTTGTTGATAGATAGATAGATAGATATGAACAGATTAAGACAGATAAATATGAACAGACTAAGATAGATATGAAAGGACTTAGATAGATATGAACAGACTATGATAGATAGATAAAACAGACTAAGATTGATAGATACTAACAGACGAAGATAGCTAGCTAGCTAACCAGCTAGATAAATATGAACAGACTAAGATAGATAGCTCAATCAATGAATAGATAGATAGATACAAATAGACTAAGATATATAAAAGTTTTGAATGAAATCAGACAAAATGAGAAAGAAAAAGTTAGGAAAATTTATATTGACATGCTTACAAACTATTTTATTGCCAAAACTAAATCCACATAAAAGAGAAAGAATGGTAATAATTTATATAAAACATTTGAACTCTTAAATTTACTTTTTGTCTCATTGGCCTAATTGATAGAATATTTGCCAACAGCCCAGGAGATCAAGGTTCAATTCCAAGTTGAGTCGTATCAAAAACTCAGAAAATGGTACTTGATACCCTCTTGCTTAACACTCAGCATGATAAGGTACTGATCAAGAGTAAAGTGGAGTAATTCAGGGAAAGGAGTAGTTCCCTCCCATACACCTCGGTGTAGTAGCTATTGAAAAGGGAGCCTTCGGGCCGCCCTTGACTACGATCATCAACTTTACTTACTTATATTAGCATGCCTTTTGATAGCATACTGAGAATCAGATCCAATCCAAAGACTACTTCCAATATACAACTGAATATCAATATATTTATAATATAATATATAACTGAAGATATTTATAATATAATATATAACTGAATATCAATATATTCGATATCAAATATATTGATATCCAAAGACTAAATACTTCCAATATATAACTGACATAGTACTAATATATCTATTTAAAAACTGGCTACTAAATATCATAACAAAAATGAATAAAACTGAACCTACAAATTTTTCTATGAACAAAAAAAAACAGATGAAACTACCTTTCCTAGAGATTTGATCAAATCAATATAACAGAAGTTTAAAATTAAAACTATACACGAAAATGACAAATAAAAAAAATTCACATAAACTATGCACAGCACAATAATAAACTGAGCTAAAGAAAAAAAAATGAGAACACCAACACTAGATATATTACCAACAAACCATTACCAGCAAAACTTTCAGAAATTCACAGAAAAGAATAGATGAACATTGAAGAAACTTGACAATAAACAACATAATTAATGCTATGGAACATCACCATAATATTTGTGACCACAATTCCAAGGTAAAAAAAATACCATTCTAATTTTTTTTTAAATGAACAATTTATCACAATTACACTTGCCTGCATTAAAATTTTTTTCCTCAAAAGTTAAAGGTTTATCAAGTGATATATGATTGCCATTTTAAGCTGAATTCAAAAATACCATTCACTGTGTTTGGTCAGATCTAGTTTTTAAGATGAGCTTGAATGCTTCACAACAAGTTGTACACAATAATAACGCTTACTCAAAAACCTGTGGACTCTACTTGCCACAGCTGATTGTTTAGTATTGCATATAATGTTGTATGTGTACCTAACTAGAGTGTACCACTACTCACTAACACCCACAAACCTAGAGAGGGTGGGGCTTATCCTTCAGCTTAAAATAATTCTAATGTACTGAGTCAAGTGTCAACAATGAGCTGAGTGCTGATTTTTTTTTTCTTTGCAGCTTGACATTTGTATTCCTGTAAGAATGGATCACAAGTATAAGAAGAATTTTGACAGGTTCTGTTATATCTGCGGTAATGTGGTTCTTCTAAACCATCAAGCAAAAATCACTGACTTTGAAAAGAAGGCATATCATGATTATTTTGGAGTCAAACTAGTGGATCAGGATAAGCCATTCGTACTTCACATTTGCTATAAAACACGTAGAGAACTTGAGGGATTAGAGGAATGGTAAAAGCAAACTGGGCTAATATATATATGTGTGTGTGTGTGTGTGTATTTATATATATATATGTATATGTATATCATTATCAAGTTGTGCTGATAGCATGGAGTTCCCTGACAAAGAGTCATGATAATCTTTTTGGTGATTTTTTTCTTATCAATATATGCCACTCTCATAGATGAAGTCGGTTGATTATTATCAGTGCTCCTGTTATACATGTGATCTGGTATTCTTCAAAGGAAGAAGACACTCCAGCAGGTCACAAAAAAAAAAGATGAAGGTTAAAATTATAATAGTAAACATTAAGTTTTAACTTGTATAAGTTAAATTACATCTTTTTATTTTAATCAGAGTTTTGGTTTTAATCTTACTTATTTGTGCTGGTATTTTTCTTTGGATTTTATAATTAATAATATCAATAAATCATCTTTTAATATCATCATATTTGCTCTATAATTTTGATGTATATATATATATATATATATATATGTTACTGTTTTTAAATTCATTAGTAACTAAACAGTAGAGCAGAACTGAAGAGATGAAGAACTAGCTTGTGCCGCCAGGAAGATTAAAGGTTCAGTACTGGTCAGTATAATGTCTTTAAGTCCTACTAATTTAAAATGCCGAAATTTTTACAAAATTGTATGCTGTTCTATTCTTTGTAAAATACCGCTTGAATAATGTATTTTAAATGTAAAGACATTTTTACCATAAATCCAAATTGAATATATGACTCTGGTTGAATGTATTTTTATGCATGGCAAGAAGGTTTTGAATCTTTTCTAAAAGCTTAGAATTGTCACAGTTTCCCTACCCCCATAGCAGTTTATAAGAAAACAAAACAACCTAAATAAGTCCCAATGCCACAAAAAAAAAATATGTTAGGGCCAGTATTGGAAGACAGGTGAAAATATACCCAAAAACTCTTATAAATATACATTAGTCCTGGACTTTAACTATGTTAAAACTTAAGGGAAAAGAAAGCCCCACTCCCTTTTTTTACGTACACATAGAAAGTAGCATGATTGATGTAAAGGTATGCGAATAAATGCTTTGACCGCTAAATGCAATGCCTAACCTTGTCCTGGACATGTGAGTCTTGCAGCTTAATACTCAGGATTGTCAGTTCGATTGGGGAACTACTGCTGCTCATCTATAAGAATGGCTTCTAGAGATGAGAATAAAAACAGCCATCGAAAGATAATCATGACCCACACTCAAACCACATACATAAACCGCATCGCTCTTCACACGGGTAAAAAAGGGGCGCGTCCAGCTGAGGTTGGAGCCCTGGCCTCAGTGTTCAAAAAATCAGCTACAGAGCTCAAACAAAAACTACTAAAATACAAACAAACAATACAAATAGTGACATTTAACGTTAGAACCCTAAATAGAATAGGTCAACTACCAGAGCTAACTGCATCAGCCGTAGAACATAAGACAGACATAATTTGCATACAAGAACACTGATACACGCACACCAAAGATATCAAATATTACGAAACTGGCAATGAATAGACGCAAGCCATGGTATGCCATGGTAGGAGGGGTAGGAATGCTTATAGGACCAAGAGCGTTAAAAACACTTAAGAGCATTGAGAGAATACAACCTAGGATGATGGCAGCTATGTTTAATGGCAACCCCAGAGCAACAATCATCTCCTGCTACAGCCCTACCAATGTTAGTGAAGAAACCGAACTTCTACAATGAGCTATCCTCTCTAGTGCGTAGCATTCCGAAACACAACCTGTTAGTCATTGGCGGAGATATAAATGCCCAAATCGGGAAAAACAGAAACAACAAATACAGCCAACACAACATGTCAAATAGGAATGGACAACATGTAACAGATTACATGATAGAAAATAGATTAACATGCCTCAATACAAACTATCAAAAAAGGGAGGGAAAATTATGGACCTACTCATACGCGAACAATAGTAAAGCACAGATAGACTATGTCTTTATAAACAAGAAATGGAAAAATAGCACAATGAATTGGGAGGCATACTCCTCTTTCAAGGGTGTGTCCTCCGATCATCGAATAGTCACAGCAAAAATATGACTAAGCCAACGAAAAAATGCCACACGAACAGTGACCACTAAACACTATGACTGGGCCCTTCTTAACAACAAAGATAGTAGAGATAAATATGTATTAAAATTGACAAACAGATTTGAGACACTACAAGAAAAGGCAGAAAAAGGTACCCCAAATGACGAATATGAGAATTTCGTTGACACAAACCTCGAGGCGGCATCGAAGTGTATTCCAACAAAACCTAGAACTAGATATAGAGTCCCATGGGAAACATTAGCGGTTAGAGAAAAACGTGCACTCTTGAAAACTGTCTCCAAAAGCTATCAGAAGAACCCAACACAAATGCCCGAAAACTAAAAAAGGCACAATATCAATTAGCAGGCATATATCTAAAAGAACAGACGGAATACATACAAAATCAGATAGATAAAATTAGAGTCTCAGTGGAAGATAGGCAATATAGGATAGCCTGGCAAACAATAAACGAAGTGAGTAGAAGGAAGAGCACAGCCAAAGCAAAATTGAAAGCTGCAAAACAACAAGAAAGAACAAAACTGTGGAAACAGAATTTCGAAAATCTACTAGGAAACCCACCGAAAGTTACGCATGAACCAATCACCAGAATTATCAGTAAGCAATTGGACATTAAACTAGGTCCATTCACCAAAGAAGAACTCAACTCGGTTCTTAGAAAAATTAAAAATAGGAAAGCTGCAGGGCTTGACAAGATTCACCCAGAAGTATGGAAGACCAAACAATTCGACAACATACTGCTCCGACACTACAACGCAGTCTATAATCAAAATACGATAGACAGATGGATGAAGGGATGCATCCTCCCATTCCCTAAAAAGGGTGATCTCGGATTAGCCAAGAACTACCGAGGTATAACACTTACATCCATAGCACCCAAAATTTACAATGCCCTACTACGAAACCGCATAGAACCCAAAATCGACAACATCCTTAAGAAAAAACAAAACGGCTTCCGAAGAAATAGATCCACGACCTCACAAATAATGACCATCCATAGAATCCTTGAAGGCATAAGGGCAAAAAACCTACGGGCGACATTACTATTTGTCAACTTTACCAAGGCCTTCGATTCCATTCACAGAGGGAAGATGGAACAAATCCTACTAGCATACGGCCTACCAAAAGAAACTGTAGCAGCAATAACGATTCTCTACAGAAACACCAAAATGAAAGTACATTCACCGGATGGAGACACAGAATACTTCGACATTGTAGCAGGAGAACTATAAGGGGACACGCTAGCCCCATACCTCTTTATCATCTGTCTAGACTACATGCTTAGAACTTTGATTGATAAAATCAGAGAAAACGTCTTCGAGCTGAAAAAGAAAAGAAGCAGAAGGTACCCCGCAAAAACAATTACCGATGCCGACTACACTGATGATATAGCATTACTGGTGAATACACCCAACCAAGCTGAAACACTACTACAGAGTTTGGAACAAGCTGCCGCTGGCATTGGCCACCATGTCAATGCACACAAAACTGAATATATGAGCTATAATCAAACAGGCAACATTTCCACACTGGACGGAACCTTTCTGAAACTGGTAGACAAATTCACCTACCTAAGAAGCAGTGTCTCATCAACCGAAAAAGACATCAACACACGGCTAACGAAGGCATGGACAGCTATTGATAGGTTCTCGATCATATGGAAATTAGACCTGACTGATAAAATGAAACGCAGTTTCTTCCAGGCAGCGGTCGTATCGATATTGCTATATGGATGCACTACTTGGTCACTAACTAAACAGCTGGAGAAGAAGCTAGACGGCAATTACACAAGAATGTTGAGAGCAATATTGAACAAGTCCTGGCGGCAACACCCCACAAGGCACCAACTATACGGCCACCTGCCTCCCATCACAAAAACTATCCAAGTTAGTCGAACCAGACGTGCAGGACACTGCTGGAGAAGCAAGGACGAGCTCATAAGTGATGTACTCCTATGGACCCCCGCATATGGCCAAGCAAAAGCAGGACGACCAGCTCGAACATACATACAGCAGCTATGTGAGGATATGGGATGTAGCCCTGAATACCTGCCAGAGGCAATGAATGATAGGGAGAAGTGGCGAGAGAGGGTCATGGATATCCGTGCTGGCAGCATGACATGATGATATATATATATATATTGATGTGTGTGTGTATGTGTGTATATACATATATATGTGTGTAGGTGTGTGTATGTATATACATTGATGTGTATGTATGCATGTGTGTGTGTAGAAAAAAATAATTGTCTGTCACTGGATTGCAGGTGTGGCTTTCCATGAGATGGTCACATGAGAATATAGACCCCTTAATTCTTTCTCTTTTGCTTTTGTTCTTTGACCAGAGAAGATGTGGTCTTTTTAGTCCTTGCCCATGGGACAAAAAATGGACATGATTTTTAATTTTGCTTGTTGAATAAAATAGAGACTTTTCCAACTCTGGTAAAGCACTATTTCACCTTGCCATGAAACCCAGAAGACGAGATGTTTACATTCCTCTTTTTGGTTCTTTTCATAAATAGAAGACATTGTCTTTGCTCATAGAGTGAAATAAGACATTTATATATAACTTTCTTGCTTTATTTGGAGCAATATGTGTAATTTATTTGTCATGGGACATGTTAATTATTGCAACATTTTTTATTACTATATGTACCTATTTAATGTTTCAATTGTTTATATAAGTTTATCTCATCTATACTTTCCATTTATTCAGCGTAAATGTATCAATGGATTAACTAATGCTATTATTGGAACTTGGAGAATAGGAAGTTATCAAACATCCTTCCTAGCACCAAACAGTGGTCTATGATAACCACCCCATAATACCTTTAATACCTGGTGACTTTGATGTACCAGTATATTTTGTGAACTATTATACATATATATATATTAGTAGACGTAACCTTTGCCTGGAGTAAAAAAAAAATAAGCATCAGGTTAATTTATTGACAAGATTATAGTTGCAGAAGCTTTTGTGAGTTGTGCAAAAATTTTTTTAGATATATAAGGATATATGACACCAGACAATGACATCACATCTGTTTTTGATACTAACTTTAGGCCCATGTTCTTTTTGTTCTCTACTTATTTTCTTTCTTTTTTTTTTAAGATGAGTAAGAGTCCATTGAAAAAATATACATTTTTTTTCTCTTCACTGTGTGATGTCTATCTGAAGAAGCTGGTTTCACTTTGCCAGTTGAAATAAATTTATGATAGCCAAATAAGGGTTTGTTGAGTTTTTTCAATTTTATGTAAATTTGGTCTGTAAGAAATTTATATATTAATTATCATACATTGAGCACTCCTGGAGATTTATAAGAATCCTCTTATATATTTGCAAATAGACTCATTCTTAGGATATATATATAAGGCAAATATATTGCTGATGATTTTATAACAGAAATGCAATGAAATCAGAAATGAATATTAGCATTACAGACAGAATAGAGTTACCGTATATATAATTAAAAAGGCAAGTAATTTTTTGCAAAGGAATTTTGCAATAACATCTTAATGGGCAAGTGCATTTTCATGTCTAGCTTCATACAAAAATACCTTAAAATATAACTTGCAAAGTATCAACCACTAATTTTATCAAGAGATTATTTTTATAACTAACAAAACAATTATCATAAAAAAATAAGATGAAATTTTTGTGACTTTTTCAGTGTCCCACTAACACAAACCAAAAGTAAAACTAGTGATGGACAACTAGATGAAAGTCAGCGAGGCAAACGTTCAGACATTAATTATAGACCCTCCCCCACCAACAGAATCTTCACTTTCGCAAACCCTACTGCTTTCAGGCAGATATAGTAGTTAATGTCACCAGTCCATTGTTAAGAATGAAATTAATATAAAAGTATATTATTAAACAAAAAGCCATTATGCAAATTATCTATCCAGCATACAAATTAAGTTTAAGGTTTGGCAAACAGATGTACAGGATATGTAAGACCAGCAAAAGTTTCTTGAACAATACAAGATAAGAAACAAAATGTTTTCATGAAATAATTCTGATATCTATTTTAGAAAAATTCTATGGATTCAGAAAAATGAACATGAAATAAATGCACAATAAAAACAATTTAAAACAAAGAAAGACAGATTAGTTTTTGAGAATCTCCCTGTACATTACTTGCTCTTCCACTTTTTGCAAATATCAAGTTCTTTTTTAAAACTTAATTGTGAATAACCAACATACAGCTGACCATGTGAAAAACATGGATCTGACCTCATTTGTCTCACCATTTACAAAATCAAAAGCATTTTTGTATACTACATCAAACTGGCAAGAAATAGTACACTTTGCTATCTGTTTACTTCACATGAACTCAAATAACTGCAGAAGTCAACCTTGAATTAAGGCCAATGTCAAGTTAATATCCGTGCAGAAATCAAGTCATGGACATTTCCTTTTGGCTATGATTTTCAAAAGAATGCACAAATTTTGGCAATGAAATATTAAGTTTGGTTTCTTTTTCTATAATGGCATATTAACCTTTGTGGGTTATTTAATGCCAGAGCCATCCTTCTAGATAAACAACAGTGATGTTATTTAACCCACAGCTTGGAGTATAAGGGGGTTCATACCTTTCCCAAGGGTATTTGTCCAAAAGTGAATGTAATAGTGCAACTGGAATTTGAATTCACTTATTTCACAGTTCATCACTTTAACCATTAAACCATGGGGACCCCCCAATGAAATATTAATAGTTTACATTGATTGTAATTACTTACTATTGTAGTAACTAACTTACTAAATGTTATGTCCTTGGAAAGGGCATAGCATAAATAAGACAAACATGTTATAAGAGAGAAGAATAAAGGTTATATATTACAGTGAAACAAGTAATACAATGTCGCCAATGTAGCTTCTGCAATCAACTCCCAGAGTGGATTACCACCATATATTATATCCTTATTGAAAGAGTTGATTGTGTATCAAAAATAAGGATGATACCACAACACTAAACACTATACCACTGTTGGTACTTACTGTTGGGGTATAGATAAACAGTATATTCAAGCTTTGTCACAAGTTGTTTACAGAATAGATTTTGTAAGGTGTTTATCCATTTCTGCATGAGACTGAATTCTGACACAAGGTTGAGTTTAGTACATCTAATCATATCAGCATTGTTTTTTTGTTTTTTTTTGCAAGGGAGAGTGCTTTAAGCTTATATCTTGATTGAATTTACTTACATAGCTATGTTATGAATCAGTCTTTGAAAAAAGTCAATTCACCTTATAAAACAGTTTAAAGTACTAAGTAAAATATCATCTTAAAAGATTTGATCAAATATCTCAAACTGAGTGAAATATTTTACATGAGCACATACATTCAGCAATTACCAAAGTAAATATAAGAAAATTGTAAAGTCTTTTGACTAATTGCTTAAATATTGAAATAAGGTTATAGTTTGTTGATATTCATTTGAATTACCTAGACATGAGATTTGAGTTCAAATCTTGTGGCACTGCTTTAGTTCTAATCAATGCAGCAAAATAGCATAGAATGTAGAACAATCTGAATATTGCAGTAAAAATGATTAGTTTGGCTTTCTCACTGAACAATATGTAATACCCACAATGTTTCTAGTTGGGAGAATTTCTTAATTACAAAACCAAGAGAAAGTTGCTTGATTTTACAGCTTATCAAACTTTGTTAGTTTATTTTATACCAAAGTCAGTTTAATAATCAGTCACTAATTATATATAACCGGCTCATTGGCCTACTGGGTAAAGTGTTCACCAATGGTCCGGGAGACTTGAGTTCAATCCGAGGTTGCATCTTACCAAAGACTTTAAAAATGGTACTTGATATCTCCTTGCTTAACACTCAGCAATATAAAGTATGTATCAAGGGTAAAGTGGAGCAATCCAGGGAAAGGAGTAGTGCCCTCTCCTACACCTCGGTGTAGTAGCTATTGAAAAGGGAGCCTTCTGGTCACCCTCGACTAAGGTTGCCAACTTTACTTTTTATTTATATACAATACAAAAATGTATCTTCACAATCATTTCAAACAGACTGACTTGAGCAATAAATATGGCCCTAACAGGTACTACCACTCCAGGTGAGAGCAGATTTGGGAAGAATGACAAAGAAAGGGTGACTCATTTTTCTTCTTTGGGGTGGAGTGGGGTCTTACCCCTCAGCAAGGAATGCAGATTCTAGACATCCAAGAGAGATTTAAACAGGATAGTGAAGATATAAGCCTTAAAATACCTAGTTCTAGAAGTCTGTCTCCCAGCTGTGTCTCTAAATTGCACTTAACAGGATAAAGTCAGTCAGTCAGTCCCTGATGTCTGAAGCACCCTCAAAAAGGAAATGCTGATGGAATTGAACATACTAAACTCAACCTTCTGTCGGAATTCATCTTCTTGCAGAGAGGAATAAACACCCACCACTTTATAAAAACTATTCTAAATGCGACAAAGCTTAACTATACTGTTCCTTTGATATATCTTCACTCCAACTGTAAGTACCACACTGTGAAATAGTAGTTAGCAACTCAGTTATGACTGTAGTAAGTTCGTTTGTCACTGGATGCTGTGGTCTTGTGTAATACTAAGCTTAGTAAATACCTACTCACTTAAAACATCACTCAATAACTAATAAAACAACTTTTAGGCAAAATTCGACTTTATTCATCAACATAGTCTCCTTCTAGGGTGATATACTGATTCCAACACTTCTCTAACAATTTGATGTCTTTTTAGTAGAACAATTTGTCTTTGGCCTCAAAATATGCCTCAGTTTCCGATATCACTTCTTCATTGGAACCAAATCTCTTTCTCTGGAGCATTCCTTTGTAATCTGCAAACAATCAGCAGTCGCTAGGGACTAGATCTGGAAAATAAAATTGGTGCGGGAGCAATTTGAAGTACAATTTACATAGTTTTGCCATTGTTGCGATCGACTTGTGACATGATGCATTGTCTTGGTGAAAGAGCATTTTTTCTTCTTCATTTGTGGCCATTTTTTGTCAATTTCTTCCTTCAAATGCACCAATGTAGTGAATTCAATCCTTACTCTGTTCATTAAACTGGCACAAATCCACAAGTTTAAGCTAAGCTAAGTAAATACAAAGAAGCTATTATCATTAGTAGAGCTTAGAATATACTGACTGTGACCCCCTGAAGAGGGCTGAGATTCCTCAAAAAAGAGAGCGTTCTAGGTATGGCACTAAACTGCATCTGATGGTGAAGCTCCAGTTCTGGAGATCTTGAGAGTGTGGAGTAACCCTTCGTTGCCATAACTCCCAGGTCTACTCTGACCCTCAAGTGGTAGTACCTGTTAGGGTCCCATCTATAGATCAAATAAATCTGCTTAAAAATTATTCATATTCAACAGGACTATGTGCAAAAAAAAAACAATAAAAATCTCTCAAAAAACAACTACACAAAAAATGTAAATATGAACATCTAGGCATAAAAATAATCCTAAACAGGTTGACATGCCGTTAAAATCAATCAATCATTAAGAAGCTCTTAACAAACTTAAGGAAGCAACTAACCTTAAAAAGGTAGAGGAAATGCTTATATCAATCTCTTCAAAAATATAAACACAACCCCCCTACAAGCCTATTTAATACAACTAATTGCAAATGACATTTTAAAAGTGTAATCATATTAGAGTGTTATAATTTTTTTATTAAAAAGAAACCATGCACCCTACAATATTGAAAAAATATAGCACTAGTCAAGTAACCAATCTTAAAGCTATTATCTTAAAACAAGAATTTTTTTCATAATTCAAGCACATAATGCAATATTCTAAAAACCAATATCCTCATTTTTTTTTAACTTCTCACAACTACATTTCACTATCAACAATTATCATGTAAAAATCTCATCATGCATTTGAAATAGAATATTTAATTGACAAAAAAAAAAGAAAGAAAAAAAAAAAGAAAATCAGGCAAAAAAAATAGGCAATGGTGATGCTTCTTGTCAACAAACACAACATGTCATAATGGCACCTCATGCAGATATGCCTAACCCGAACAATGGAATGGCAATATTTTGGGTCAGATTAATCAGCTTTGAGTCTGCATAGATAAGAGTTATTTGATGCATGCAGTGGTCAGCCTTGAATCGTACCTGCCAGGGAACTTGGTCTGCAGATGGGTATCTACCACCCCTGGCAATGATAATAACAATGATAAGGGGGGGACACTGAAAGCACTAAAATCAATTAAGAATATGATGAGCAATTGAAAGCTAATAATAACCAAAAGGTAAATTCATTAAATCATTGCTTTCAATCAGAAATTGATTTGTTTTTTAAATATATCTAAGTATGATTTCCTAATAAGTCATTTAATAGCAAGATGCAATTTCTATTCAAGAATAAATAAATAAGTGTTATTTTCTAATAGTTTCTTATAAATCTGCAAACAAGACAGAAATGTATATATTCTGCATTTCTAAGATTGGTGATCAAAGATATATGTCTTCCTAATGATTCAGCTCAGAACATTGAGATGTGATAGGATAAAAGAAGTAGAAATAATGTAAATAAAAATTCTTAAAAACATCTAAGCTGAATGGGATTAGAGAGCCTTTAAATACAATCAAATTTCAAATGTATCGTATAAAAATGATTTTCAGATAAACCAACATCTTAATGAGTCAATTACAAAGGTAACATAACCAACAAGTTTATTCCTTTTTCTTTTTTATAAAATATACATTCCTATCTTCAGATGACAACCCTAAGAAGAAATCATGCAACATCTTGATAGTACTCAGAACATATTGTACTGCTTTCCAAACTGTACTTTATACTTAGGAAAGGCATAAATCTATCTATTTTCCTTAGTTATGTGAAACTAGTAGGAGAGACTGGGTTCTTTACCCTTAGTAAGGTAACCAGTCCAAGAGGAGGAAAACTCTGAATTCAAACCAGCTGTACACCACTTTAAAATGACCTTGTATTTATCATGCTTGTGGTAGAGAGGTTGGGTAAATATATACTTTACCCTTGCTTTGAGAGGTGTAAAGACTGTACTAAACATTGCCAAGTGTTGCAGAGAAGCGGATCACTACTTCAGAACTCGTCAAACAAACGAACATTTAGCAAAAGTCTTACACTAATTACCAAGCCAAATACTAGTGTACAATACCATAAGATTTGTTTCTCATATCCTCAAACAGACAACAGCAAATGAAACATTTCTTCTTCACTAAATCTGGTGCCTTTGATGTTGACAATGTTCATTTCATTACTCTCTCTCTCTCTCTCTCACTCACACACAAAGGTATGTTCTATCCACACAAACCGAATGTCACTCCTGTTCTGATTCACTTCTAAAGTGTCTTACCTCAAGACTACTGTCTGTCATATATGTATACATTAACTTATGCATATGCATAAGTGATGGCCATATTACAAACTCAACCGTGTGCATGTGCAAACATACCTAACAAATGGCCACTAATGCAACTAACACACAAAGCAGCATTACCTTTTTGCATCAGATAAATGCAAATTGTCACAAGGGTAGGTGTATGGTTTTATGCCTTCAACAATAGCTGAGGGTACTGGGCAATTTTTGGATGACCCACAATAAAATGTGACCTTGAATCAAAGGCCATAATGGTTGGGTATCAACTCAACTAAAATAAAAAAAACACCCCCCAAAAAACTTGTCACTTTGTGTTATCATAGAACGTGGAAGACTAAGCATCTTTGTATGGACACAAATTAAAATTGACTTTGGCTATGTACATACAAACATATATGCATAACCCTATCATCAAAAGAGAAATCCTTTGCCAAGAACATAGTACATGCAATAGTGCAAATGTTAAGTACTGAATTGATGAAATAGAATTAATGCAAAAAAAAAAAAAAAAATTGCGCTCAAAACAAAAAATGCATCACTGTTTTAATTTTTATGAGTGATTCATAATTTTATTTTAATAATTATTCTTTAATACTGTAGGAGAGATTAACAATTACTACAAACATTCACAATTTAAAAGAAGTTTTAACAACTAAAATTTGTATCATAAAATCTATATCTATATGCTTGCCCTCTCTAAAAAAATTTTCTTTGGTACATTTTATGAATTCAATAAAGTTATTTTTCTCTTGTAAGTCTTGTAATCTTAGTTTAGTAAAAAAATTTTCTTCATTTATCTTTTGTAAATTTTCCAGGCACTTTTTCACTTAGTGCTATAAACAACTTGTCAGCCATCTTGAAAACAGCTAGTCAATTGTTGATATTGACAAATATTTAAGCAAGTAAGACAGGAGTTACTGTTTTCACACTTCACCTATTAATGACACTGTAGCCTATAAAGCAGAACAGTTATTCAATCAGATGTAACTTTAATCCTGCTTTTCCTAAGGTCAGTCTTCTTTCAAAAAAATATCAAATATAAAAATTTTCAACATTAAAATTTTATTCAATAAATTAATAAGTTAACTTGACTGATCCAAATAAATCCTTTACATTCGAATAATCTTGGGTTTATAATTACCAAGCATGACATGGGAATGGAATAATAAAGATTATCAAAGCTAAAAATTATTTTTTTACAAACCAATAAACAAAAAAAAAAAAAAATGGATAAAAAAAAAAAAAAGAAATAGGATAAATGCTGAGGGGAGATAAAAATACTATAACAAAATACTATTATTCATAAGTGATATAAAAAAACATTCCTCATGGCAGAAGAAAATTCTTTAATGACAGAATAATAAAACAATGATAAAGAAGAAATGTACTTACACCGGAACAAAGCTCTTAGGATATATTTGTCAAGGTCTTTTAAATTTGAATCCCAACCTTTTGTGTTGACAAAGGTCAAGAAGGTTTGGTCACCCTTGAAAAAAATTAGAAATTAAAAAAATGAATAAAAATAAAATAAAAAACAAGGAAAATGAAAAACACAAAATAAATTGACAATCTTCCTCAAAAATTATATCTTATAAATATAGATAAATTTAGTTTGTGTGTGAGGAAAGTTGAGCAATGTTTTTTGGAGTATCTTTTTTAAAGAAGAATGTAAAAAAAAACAAAAACCACTAGTTATATTTGTTTACAGGCAATTTTCAATAGGTATTGAGGTCAATGGCAACTTATAGAATTTATAATTGCAAAAAAATGAGGGGAAGTATTCTACAATTTTTCAAATTAAAAAAATCTCATTATAGGCTAATTTTGCTGTATAAATAAATAAAACATCAACATATCTATAGGTTAGATGAAGTTTGGGGGTTCAAGTTTTTCTAAAACAGGATGTGAGATCAGTAATGAATAATCAGAATTTAACTAATTTTTGCTAATTTTCTGGTGCTATATGAATCGGGTTATTTTACTCTCCTTAAAATAAATTTCTATGTGAACTTCAAATTGGTTGCTTTTTTCCTAAAATACAAGGAATTTTCTTTGCATTTCCCCAACTTTAGAGATTAAGTATTCTTTTCTAAATCATAAACATATGAGCAAATCTTTTAAAAAATGCTGTCAAAACTGTCCTGAATTACATTGTGAAATAAATTTCTTTTTTTACTAACATTTGTATCAGCAAACATTGTTTACCAGAAAATGTAAATATCAGCTACTTTGTATATTTTAATTCAGAGACATACCTGAAAAATTCTCAGGCCAACCAAGAAGGGAATTATCCTTTTTATTGATCTTTTTAATTTATTTTATTTGAAGGGTTAAATAAACTTGAGAGATAACATACTAAGCATGTTGAAATGTGGAATGAATATGTAGAAATTGTCTGTATATTTCACATCTAAAATTTTCTCTCTCCTTGTTCAGGCTGAAAAAATTTTTTTTAGCATACCCTGTATCCATATTTACTTTTTCAAAGCCAATACTGTTTTTTCTTTGCTCTCTTGATAGATTATTATGCACAAAAATTTCCAATGCACTTTAATTTATGAATACAAAAGTTGATTTTTGGTCATTTTAAATTGAAGTTTTTGACATGTTAAATTTTCCTATACTATGTTTATACTGTGTAATGAATTTTTGAAAAAGAATATTTTTCTATATTGTTCCCTTAAAGAAACTTTATATCAGAATTTTATCCAATCTTTCTTCTTATTAATGGCATAATAAAATTGAAATTCAATTGAATTGTCAATAGAATTAAAATTCATACCAACAGCAAAAACTGCCAAAAATACCTTGATTTTTTCAAATTTTATTCTATGCTAAGTCATGGTTATTTTTAAAAAGAATATAAATTACTGACTGAACTCATTCTCTTTAAAATAAATGACTTTTTGACATTTTTTTTTCCCAAATCTAAATCTCTATGGTTCATTATTTAATAACTTGAAGAAATTTCTTGAGGAAAAAAAAAAGAATTAGAGGCAGTGGATTTTATTCCCTAACTTCTCTGAAGATTTGGAACAAAATATCTCAGATAATAATAATCTGTTACCTTGGAATGTTTTGCAATATCTAAAACCAAAGAATATTTTTTTCTTCTTCCTTTAAGAACTTTGAATGACCACCACCTGTCTGTTAAGCAAATATCTTCATACCAAAAATTTCAATAATAAGCTGTCATTTAACATTTATAGCCCACAAACACACAAACAGAACTTTGATTTATTTATAAAGATACAAGTTACAAGAGATTTCTTTTATTACAAAAATCTGAGAATATCTGATAAAGGTTTCAAAATCCATATTAAACGTCACTTTATCAGGTTGACTTGGTGCACAGCAAAAGTTCCCTGAGCCAGGTACATTCCTTGTGTATTTATACTCGTCTAGCTCAAAAACAATTAGAGTACGCTTAACTTACCAACCTCTTGAGAACATTTCACACACTCCAGTATCTTATCTCGGAATGCATTTCTAGCAATATCATTGTCTTTAAAATCATCAGGGAATGTTTTGGTGATTCGTTTTATCAATTCAGGCTTCAAAGCATTCTCTTCAAAATCTTGATCACTCCTAAAGAAAGAGAAAAGATAATTAGTGGAAAAATATTTAAATTTAACTAATTAAACCAACAGCTGAAACAAATTCCTGCCTATAACCAACACTATTTGAGTATTATTCACCCTCTCAAACTAATTCAATAATTCCAGAAAATTAATGGTCTTTTTTTACTAAGATTTTTTAAAAATTATTTAAAATGTTGATCAAAGATCATGGATGTACTACACCAAAGTCACAGTAATGACAATGAGATGAAACTGGTCAAATTATTCCACTATCAAGGAGAGTGATACAACTACGATGATACATGTTTAGTCATGTGCCACAGATACCTGAAGAAACATCTGCACAAAAATCCCTGGGTATGCTGTAATAAACTCCAAAAACTACTGGACACAAAGGGGCTGTCACAGCACAAACTTACTTGATAAGCTGTAGGTGGACCACCAAAATGTAAGAATGGGAACCCTAAGATCTGGCAAGCAGTCAATGACCCTTGCAAAGAAAGGGACAGAGTGGCTTCAAATGAGGAAGGATTGAATACTGCTACTATAGGATGTTTCAAACTACAATAGCAGCAGAACACACACACACACACACATAGAGAGTAGAAATACCTAATATTGCTTAGAATAAAAATAATATCCTAAAGTATATTTTGCTAAACAAACATCTATTCTGTAATAGTTTTATAAGATTTTCTTCCCAAACATGAATAATTTTGAAAGTATATGGAATTAACACTTTGTAATTGTATTTCTGAAAAAAAAGTTAACTAAAATTATCATAAACATAATTCAAATAAATAAAAAATGTCTAACTCATCAAGTATTGTGTATTTCAAGAGCAGTCTGTCATTAATAACAGTTTGATTGATTGATTTTAACAGCAGGTCAACCCATCTAGAGTTATTTTATGTCAAGAGGTTAGGAAATCATATTCATTGTATGTTCATATCTGCATGTTTGGTATAGTTCTTTTTAGGATTTTTTTTCCTCCAAAAGATCCTATCAATTACAAATGATTTTTAAACTAAACTATCAGAACCATAGATAGGACCCTAACAGGTAGTACTACTCTGGGTCAGAGTTGGCCTGAGAATAATGGCAATGAAGATGTACTCCAGACCTCCAGAACTAGGGCTTTATCATCAGATGCAGTTTAGTATCATACCAAGACATGTTATTTTTAAAGGGGAGATGGTCTTACCCCTCAGAAGGAGATACAGTCAGTATTTTCAAAACACCATCGATAGGGCTTATATAAGTTTGAATAAAGATAACAGATAAATGAAAAATATCTTCCATCTTATCTAATATGATGACTGAAACATTTTATCTGATCATCAATTAAAATATAAAAGACACCAATAATTTGGTGCATGATATTCAGTGCAGGGTGGCCCAACTGAAACCTTTTTGATATTATCTGTTATTTTTTTTACTTCAGTGCCAGCAGATACCAATTTCATTTGCTTTCTGTACAAAAGAGTATTTTCTAATTAATTTTATACCAAAAAGTTTCTGAACACTGACCCACTAAATCTTGTTGATGTTCATTCTATTTGCTTTCAGGATGAATTAGACTTTCCTGATCAAATTTAAGCCAAAACATTCCAGGTGCCCTAAAGAATAGGAGTGGTCTGCCTCTCCTACAAATACTTTTAAAACCCTTCTTTAGATCAAAGGAGTTCATATACCAAGTTTCATGATTGGCCTAGGAATCTCTACATAACAAGCAAGCAAGCAAACAAAAAGAAAAGAGAATTATACATTGGAAGAAACCAGAATTGCCCAGTAGAAGAATCCAACATTGCCAAGGATAAAAATAATATACTAAAGCATATTCTGTAACATAAGAATTCATTCTATTTGGATTTCGTACAAATATGTCCTGTTTAATTAATTTTCTTTGAAAAAGATCCAGTTTCCTTGCGAGTTGTGGAGATGACAACTACTGCAGATGACAACTGTATTTGCTTTCTAGACAAATTAGATGATCTTGATCAATTTAAAGCAAAAATGCTCCATGCACCATGAAGAAGGGAAGTTCCATTATGCACCCTTCAAAAAAAAAAATACCTTTAAAACATTTCCTGAGGTCAAAGGAATTCACAAGCAAAGTTTCTACAAGGTTTTTCTATCCAAAGTTCCAGTCAGCAAAGAGAGGCAAACCTGAAGAGTCTTAATTTTATTTGCTTTCTGGATGAATTTGATCTTCCTGTTCAATTTTAAGCTAAGATCTTCAGAGTATACCTACCTCACACATCTTCCATGCTCCTGTCTTTAAAACACTTATTGAGGGGCGTCAACAAATACCATTAAAACACTTCTTGAGTTGAAAAGAGTTCAGATGTCAAGTTTCGTTTTTTAGATATAACTTTGATTTTGACTGCTGTGAACTTCAAAAGATTATTGAAAACTAAGGAATGGCAAATTGCCAGTGTTAAATAATAAACAAGCAGTATCTATTATTGGCATATAATGTAGATAAGTTTTCAAAAATTCTAACTATAAAAGAGTCATTCAATATAATTGACAGTTTAGGGTCAATTGAAAGCTTGGTTTTTTTATTGGATAAGAAAGTCATGTGACCAAGTGATCCTAAAATGTTACAAGCTTGATTTAAGTTACAAGTCAGTTAGTCAGAAGCAGTTGAAGGTTTCATATTGATTTCCATCTCTGATGCAACTGGCTTCCTGTATTCACAAATGAGTAAAATATAAGTCATTGATGAATAAAGTTTAAATGTGGTCTTGCTATTCATTGCAATGAAACAGTGTACAAGAGAAGATGAACAAATAGCCAAGAGAAGAACAAGATGGCAGCATGAGAGATACAGCCAGCGATGATGAGATGTCAAAGAGTGGAGCTAGATATTATAAGAGACAATATAACACAAGTTGAATAAATTGTTGTAAAGTAGAAAGTGAAAAAAAATTTTTTGGAAGAGTCAAGTTACAACCTGGTTGGTTGGGTTTTATGGTAAGTCAACCCTTGGGTTATTTTATACTGAAGACTTTTTTTACTGGTTTATAATCTGGCTGATGGTTAGTAGCAAAATCAAAATTCATCAATTATAAGTATTGTTCAAAAAGTTCTAAGATTCACTAAGATTTTAGATTTGTTGAACACCTCTCATCTGCACAAAAACTAAGACAGAAAATCTTTATTCGTTTTTCTAGTTTTATAAGAAGTGTTAGTATATTGTCTCAGCAAAAATGACTCTTCTTTCTGGGTGAGACTTAGAACTTTTTTTCAAGTTTTATAAGAAGTGTTAGTGTATTATCACAACAAAAATGTTCAGGTATGGCTCTTCTTTCTTGGTTTGGTTTAGTTTTATGGCATATCAACCACTGTAGTTTATTTAATGCCAAATCCATTGTTATACCTTAAACAGTTCTATTTCAAACAATTCAGTTTAGCTTAAGCACACAGTTTAGTTCTATTTGATCCCTAGATCAGACTCTATCAAGTGCTACCACTCCAGGCCAGAGTTGACCAGGGAGCAATGGCAATGAAGGGGTACTCTGCATTCCCCAAAGCTCTAGTGTTGCAGAAGCCTCACCATCAGATTGCTTAGTGTCATAAACAGGACACTCATTGGGGAGAGGTCTTAGCCCTCAGTAGAGATGCAGTCAGTGTATTCCACAGCCCCAGCCAGCTGGGCTAGCACACTATTGTGGATTCCAGTACCTAAAAGTACAACTTAATTCAGAGAAAAGTGACATAAAACTAAAAGCATGAACCCAAGATCAGAAAAGTAATATCCTAAACAAGTTTGAAGGTAAACTGAATTCAACTGAGCTAACAGTTTATGTGTGATTGATTTTAATAGCATATCAACCTGTATGGGGTTATTAAATGCCTAGAGTTGACCCATAGATGAAACCCTAGCAGGATATACCAATCTGAGTCAAAGTGAACCTGGGAGTAATGACAATGAAAGGGTACACCAGATTTCCCAAAGCTCTAGAATAAGAGCCTCACCACCAAATACAGTTTAGTGTTATACCAAAGACACTTTTTTGGGAGAGGGGGTCTTTTGCATGGAGGATACAGTTAGTGTATTCTAATCCCTGCTGACAGGGCAAGGATGACTGAACAGGATTAATTCCTGTTAGATATATTGAACTTTCTTGGTTTCTGACGTTGAGAATCCAGCCCTGGCCAATATGTCTAGCTTAGCCTAGGAATTCTCACCAACATTCAATCCCTCGGCTCTGCTTGTTAATCTGAGATAACTGCTACCATTCGCTACGTTGTGTATTTTGATCTGAATGGTGGTGTTTTAGCTACCTCAGATCGTTTCCGCTGGTGGAGTCAATCTAATTTTGGCTGGAATCCACTCCGAAATAAAATCCCTGCTGGGAGAGAAATTATTCTTGTCGCGGTTCACAAAAGTACACAAGAAGAAAGAAAACAATGCTTTCGATTTTTTTGTATAATACAATTTTCTCAAAGCTATTGTTTTTATCTAACTGTATTTACAGAAGTGTGTAGAATTCAAAAAGAATGAAAAAGGTCTTATGAAATTTATTCGTTCGTTCGGAAATGTGACAGATCAAACAGAAGGTGTAAGGGAAGCAACTATCGTTTCTTGGTTATCTTGATAAAAATATTTGTACATCTCGGCTTTTGCTTCGAACTCCCAGTTCTGGAGTAATCTTGACTTCGCCCGAAATTCTAGGACTATTCTCGGATGGGTTCTGCACTGGCCCCTTCTCTGTCTCTCTTCTCTCGTCTTCCTTGATCTGATATCTACTGATCTATGGGCACTGTGCATAGCTTATATAAATTTGGAGCGAAGTCTTGACAATTTTAGGGCATGCCTATGCATAATGATATGTAAATCGCCAAGCTAACCAACTTTCTGCAGATATGGTAGATGTTTTGTTTAAAGATGTACTAAAGTTTAGATTCTGTATCCCCTGCTGATTCTTTCCAGACAGTCAGTATTTGAAATAGAATGAATCCACTTATATTGTCTTCAATCTCTAGCTTGAACTTTTTTATCTATCTAGACCACACAGATTTCATTACTGTTTTTATTGCAAGATCCACTTTATTGTCTTCAATCTCTAGCTTGAACTTTTTTCCTCTATCTAGACCACACAGATTTCATTACTGTTTTTATTGCAAGATCTACTTATATTGTCTTCAATCTCTAGCTTGAACTTTTTTATCTATCTAGACCACACAGATTTCATTACTGTTTTTATTGCAAGATCCACTTAACAAATCTTGAGACGTCAGTCAAAAGTTTAAAAAATAAATAAATAAAATAAGATAGGAAATGAAATGATAAGAGGAAGAGAGAAAAAAAATATATGAATTTTCTTTAATTATTCCCCTTAGAATCATTAATTAATCAATCAGTCTGGGGGTAGGGTGGAGTTCTCTCTGTCACAGTTCTCATAAAGCTGAAAATTATGCTAATTTAATTATGCAGATTTTATTCAAATATGAACAGTGTATCAGAGAATCCTGGGTGGGGGGAGTCCTCTTCCAACTTGTTTCTCATCTAGAATTTTTGTTTTCCAATGAATCTGGCTGCCATAAGCAATGAATATAGTGAGTAGACATACCAGAGATAGAAACGAGGTATGAAAGGCCAGTTCAACCCAAAGATGACTGAGGATTACTACTGCCAAATTCTTTCATCAGTAGATCTGCGCAATACACATGCGCAAGAGCAAGCATCTCAAACATTCTAAAGAGGTGGGCACAAAATAATAACTAAAGTTACTAAAGAATCACTTCAAATTTTCTTAGGAAGGCTACCAAAATATATATATCAAAATATTACAGAATTAAAAAAAAAAAAAAAAAAAAAAAAGGATCTGACCTTTCCTGAAGTTCTTCATAGCAATAAGCTACAAGTTCAGCAGCTCCACCTAAACCTTTTAATACAAGAACTGGCATTCTGTTTTTGAGGAAAAACAAAATATGATCTATACTCTTTGGTCCTCCTTGTACTAGCAAGCCAACAACAGGAACAGCAGCTGGAGATGTTTCTGCTCTCATTTCATTCTCAAATGATTCTGAAATAAACATAAATAAATCCAATAAGAAAGTATAAATTTGTTTTTTAAATATTAGAAGAAAAAGAAAATGTGATAATCTGACTTTTTAACATGAGCCACTTAACTTCTTTTTCTTTTTTTAACTAGTTTTTCTCACCTTAATCCTACTGTACAATCTACAACTATTAAGTGATCAAGACATTTATGAGGGTCATTCAATACGCAAGGTGAAAAATTGCCTAAGGAGTTGGCAGTAGGAAGCACTGTTTACAGTTGCCCCTACTTAAAAGAAATCAATATTGATGGCTTCTTTCAAGCTGCAAAAGACTGTTAGTATAACCTTCTTTACTGACAGCTGGGCCCAGAACTTTTTCTTTACTAGAAAGTCAATGTGTTTTTACTCCATGGATTGTCTTTTTCAACTCCGGCATGTAGTAGCAAACTGATGTTTAGCCCATTTGTACACATTTTTTTGACTAAAACATGCTTTTCCATGCATATCATATGTCTTTCTGTAAATTTCACATGGTTTACACTTCTCACCCACCAAAAATTTGATGACAGATGTCTGTTCAAGCCTGGAGTGCACTGTCTGATTTGTGGCCATTTTGAATAGCCTCAAAACAAATATTTTTGTGTAATTAAAACAATTTTTGCTTTAAACCAATTTCAAATGATGCAGGGTTTACATTTATGGAAAAAATTCTTTAAAAAATTAATTTTGCTCTTTCAAAGAAAGTCTCCTTTTTTATTGAATGACCCTCCTTGAATTATATATATATATATATATATATATATATATATAGAATAGGTCCCTTCTCAGTGAAAAAAATTCCCCTTATTTATTGAATGACTCATAGTTGTGGTATAATGGTTAGTGAGCTAGTCTCACAGGTAAGTTTCTACTTAGTTATGAGTTTGATCCTCACAAGGTGCCCAGTACTTGTTGTACTGTGCCAAATCTAAGCTATGTATTTTTTGTTTTTTTACGGTATCTAATATGGTGTAATGATTAACGAGCTAGGTTAACTGACCATTATTAGTGAGTTTGATTCTCACTGGGTGCCCATACTTCTGTCCTTGTGCCAAGCTAAGCTTAGTAAATGACAACTATTAAATGAGTGGCATGGATTGGGAATATTTTAAAATGCTGCTTCTAAGTTTTGAACTTGTGTCCAGTTTTCTTGGAATCTAACAAGGATAGCACCTTCACCAATTTGGCCACAAAGACTCCTAAGCTAAGTTAAATTTAGTCTTAGGTAAATTTTTTTCAAATCCAATTTGTCCATTTTATATTGTTTATTTATTATGTAGAGGTAATGTTGCTTGAATTAGGTAAATCATTTTCATCAGTAGATGTTGACTACTTTAGCTTTCATTTTAATTTTATTGATTTTGTTTTTATTACAATGCTCAGGTTGTTTTACATTCTAGAACCAATAAGAATGGTTTTGTTTACAGAAAAGAGTGGGATATAAAATTCACTAATAATGCAAATATTTTTGAATGCTAAAATTACCCATTATGAAAATAAACCAAAAACAGACTCTTTAGTATAAATAGATTTTGCTACTGAATATACTTTGATTTTTGGAAGTTTTTAAGGGACATTTATATATAACAGCAAGGTATACTAACAAAGAATATCTTAAATTCTATTAATCCTTAGAGCCCTAAGTAACCCAATCCAGGGATCCCAGCTGAAAATAACTAAAAATGTAAAATTTTGTTATCTCTCATTTAAGGCCAGAAGTATAAGGCACTTAGAACAAAACCCACTAATAATAGTTAATAAACCTTATAGGCAGTAGCAATGTGGAAATATACTTTCCTCAGCTAGAATTCAGACTACCCATGTATATGTCTTAGCAGCATAAATACCAACCACTGGGATTTTAAGGGTTAATATAGACATTTTGCAAATTAAAGAGCAACTTCTTGGTTTTCTTGTCTGATATTATAAATTATCATTTGTTATACTTGGTAACCTTTGCCATTCAACAAAGAATTTGATTTAATTCAAAATTCAGAATTCTAAGAAGGTTTACCAACAACAATGGACACTTAAAGACTAAAAGTTACAACAGTTAAAACTTTGTGGCTGCTAACAACCAAGATGTGGACACTTATCTGAGTACATTAGTGCATAATTCTTTTAGTAAATTCATAATAAACTGAAGACAACAGTTTGTACATAGAATATAGTCACAGATTAATAAATGACAACTCAAAGTGGGATAAAAAAAAAGGGAAAAAGATGTCACTAAACTATTGACTATTTTGAAAGATTTTACATAAAACTTATTTTAGAAAATTAGTCTGTTCAAAGAAATAAGATTGATTGATTGATTGATTGACTTTAATCACATGTCAACTTGTCTAGGGTTATTTTATGCCTAGAGGTAAGGAATCAAGATCATATTTACATTTTTTGTGTAGTTAGTTCTTAATAGGTTTCTGATTTTTAGAGGGGATTCTTTTTTTTTGCACTTAGTCCTATCAAATAAAGATAAATTGAAGCTATATTCTAAAAGTTATTTCTTTTGTTACCTCACCAAAAATTGTCAATGAGATAACAACATCTACTATTATACAGACTTCAATAATAAAAAATGATCATCTTCAAACGTGTAGCAACTGACTGTAGATGACTTACCATTGCTGAAAAACCTTTTAAATCGATGAGGCCTACCCAACTCTGATCCAAGTCTTTGTTCAAGTAAACACCGGAAATTACTGAATATGTACTGCTCCCCCGGTTCATCCTCCACAAGAATGAAATGGGTGTGGTCAGCGTTCAGGTCATAAGAATCAGAATTAGGTTTGTGTCCTTCATTTTTTATTATTATTGGCCCATCATACTAAAAGAATAAATAGAAATCAGAGTAAATACTATCAAATTTTTATCTAAATCAAATAATTGTAAAAAAAAAAAAAAAAAAAAAAAAAAAAAGAAGAAGAAGGAAGGAAGGAAAGGAAAGAAATTTCAAATTTTTGTTTGATTTTCTTTTCATTCTCAGTATTTCTAACAGCTTTTAAATTGTATTCTTTTACATCATTTATTGAGTATTAGGTGAACAAGTCAAGAAGTATTTTATGAGATAGTTTAAGACAATAAAAGAGGTTATTATCAGACTGCAACAGATGTACATAAACAGAAGTGGTGATACCAAAATTACTGTATATCAAATTTTTATGCAATATTTCAACTGCACATTTATTTATTAATTCATTCATTTTTACAGCCACTGATTTAGTACTGTTTTACCAACAATATTTTAAAGATTAGTATTTGTGAACTTATATTAACAACTTTTTAACAAATGATAATCAAAAAGAAAATAGGGAGAAAAATAAATCAATAAAAGCTTCCACTCAATTACTGACAATGTTTTAATTCAATATAGAATGCTTTTACATAAGAATTTTATAGTTATTATTCGTATAATCTAAGAAATATTACATCTAATCAATTTAAAACTATATTTACCATCATTCCATAAAAAGTGAAGAATTACATCTATAATAATTATTTTAACAGTAAAAAATTTACTCAAAAGCTTAACATTGAAATAATTGTTATACATAAGTTGATTATTAATATCAAATCTAACCCTCGCTGTGCTGATGCTCATCATAAGCAAATCAGCTCTCAGAATCTCATGTCAGTAAAAATGTTTATACAACACCAAAGAAAATGTTGAGAATTCTCCAAAGTACCTTGTTAATAAGTTTAAAAAATTGAATGTCAATACAGTGAATAAACTTTATAAACTCCCAAATTGTTCTTCAATGTTTCAAGTCAATTTCCAGTGTTCAGCATTCACAATCACAAGGTAAAATTTTGAATAAAAAAATGGCCATTACTCATCTAACATTTTATAGTAACTCAAAGATTCCTTTTTCCTAGAATGCAATGCCAAATTGCTACATATATCAAACAGGCAGTTGTCTTTTATAACAAGGAGGAACAATCCACTATTTGTTATGGTGATATACCTCATGACATCACTGCATGGACCCTCTCCGACACTATAGATAGTGATTGACTTGATAAATGAGAAAGCAAATCTAGTCAGTTACTGGCAATCATGACTGTCTGTATTTCTGTAAATATATACTACTGAAAACCTTACATCTCTTTGTGTTATTCATTTCTGGCCCTCCAAGGCCATAAAACTATCAAAAACAAATTAACTTAGTTCTTGTGTTTCAAGTACACATATACAAAACCTAGAATACTCAGTTACCATGCAGTTAGGGTTAACGCTAAAATGAACATAGATTTTATGTATTTCTTGTCATAGAGAAGAGATGTTAGTCCTTTATATTAGTATGGACTATTCTTACTGACTATAAGCATTTATAGTGTTTGGCCAGGCTACCATTCCTAGTAAGACTAGCTAGCAATATACCTCTGTTAACACATCCTTATGTATCTTGTAAAATAAAGCCTTTTAATCGTAAGTTACAATTGAGTTAATATTCCAATAACCCACTGTAGTAATATTACTATATTTCTAAAGGCTTTTACTTAGATTTCTATTGTTTTATTACAGATTTTACACTTTAACCACATCATACTATACAAAATGTTAACCCATTTAGGCTATAGATGATATTGTAACTAGATAGAGTAATTTTAATTTTGATAGTTGTTTATGTCACTACTATTGCCATTACATTCATATATTCTGTATGAACTGGTATGGGAGGAATTTCATGGGGGTCACACCATGTAACTACCCTGAGTGACACTAACCTTAATGATACCATCAGAAATAGTACTGTTTGATCAGAAATTCAGTTTAATTCAATTACAAATAATACTCAGCATTATAAGGTATGGATCAAAGGTAAAGTGGAGCAATCCATGGAAAGAAGCAGCACCCTTCTCTACACCTTGGTGTAGTAGCTATTGAAAAGGAGCCTTCAGGTCCCCCTTGACTACAATCGCCAACTTACTTACATATACAAACCTCAATACATTGAATTATTCAAGCTTTTAATAAGCCATATACTTACAAGTTTAAATTTATTTGATCAAAATTATATAAAGGAAATCCAATAATCTTTACAGTTATAAATAACAGATGATTTAGATGAATGAATGGATTATATAACTTATATAACTGTTATTATAAACATAGTTGTGAAGGTAAACCTGTATCTCCCATTGTATTAAAATCCGTTATTCCAATGTGTATATACATATATAGTTAATAAATTAAGATCAGTGGAACTGGATTTGGACGGACACCGATTATCGAATACAACCTGACTGTTGCTCTGTGTTTGATTCATTACCACAAAGAAAACTATGACTTATTTTCTTGTTTAACGAAATACATGTTATAACACATACATAGAAAAAAGATAAGCAGTGCGCGTAGTGTAACATTCATCATCATAGGAAATGGAATCACTGACTCTGATATGAAATCTTGAATGAGGCTGCTTGTGTTTCATTTTACCCAAATTCTCTTGGACAAAGCAAGAATCCATCTGTTCAGGATTTGAAGTTGCCAAGTTCATTTCCTATGATACCATACACATCTTCAGCATTTGGTAAGCTAGGAACATTTCCTATTAAATTATTAAAGATTACTAAAATGACAAAGACATCAAAGAAGATTAAAAGGTGGAAGATATTTTTGATAAGAAGAAGGTATAAAAAATAATTAAATTAAACTTATAAGCTGGACCCATGGAAATTCCACGGAATGAAAAAATCAAGAGGAATCATTTAAGTAAAAAAAAGATTATTGTAATTTTATTCCTGTTGTTGCTTTGAAATAAATAATACAAAAATACACAATGACAATCTATAAAATACTTGAGGAGGAGGAGGAGGCAATGATGATGATGATGATGTAGTAGTAGTAGCAGTAGTAGTAGTGGTGGTGGTGGTGGTGGTGGTAAAAAAAGAAAGTGAGAGGATGATGAAGAAATGAATGAATGAATGAAAGAAAAATAATGATTAATTAGAAAAAAAAAAGTGCCAGTCTCAACAATGAAAACAGTCATTATTTTCAATATACAAAAAATAATAAATGAAAAAAATAACAAGTCTTAATTTTCATTAAAAAAAAAAAACAAACAAAAACTTTTTTCTCCTTTTTCTTGATTGAACAATCTCTAAATTTTAGAATAAAAAAACAATCTGTTTAACTGTTTCTGTTTTTAGTTTGTTTTTTATTTCTTTTTGTTAGGTTTTGTTTTTTGTTTTTTTTGGTGGGGTGGGGGTCTTTTATGAGTGCCTGTTTACAGTTGTTAGATATTTGCAAACATCTTTCATGTGAAGTCATGGGCTAGGCTAATCACATGGTCAAGGGGAAGTTTGGAAGAATATCCCACTTGGCTGTGAGAAAGGTATGTGGATGAACGTAATGTGTGAATGAACAATTGGACAAGCAAAATTGTAATATAGACAGATACAAAGGACTGTGTTATTCTTACCAAGCCATCGAAGGAACTTTCATATGTAATACAATTTTTTGGCATGATACCAATGCAGGTGAGCTTTGGCAGTTTTAGAGTTGAATCAGAACGTATTGAGGAGTATGCCTGTTGAACACGGTTGCTAATCCTGTGAATTCTCTCTTCATGGATGGCATCGCCAATAGTCTTTGCAATGCCACCATCAACACCATTTGTAATTATCCATAGTTCAGTAGTGTTGGCAGCCTGAAAGGAAAGAATACAAACAGTCATAGCATTTAGTCCAAGTTAAAAGTACACTAAGGGTAACCCAAAACTGAACTTTTTCAGACCTTATTTTTCTGATGCAGGTATTATTGGAGAATTTGTAGAGTTTTGGTAAATGAGCCAGGTTTTTCTTTTTATTTTTACCCAGCAAAATCAAATTTCAATGAAATTATTTGAGCAATGAAATTATATAGGCAATAATAGATAAGATGTTTTAACCCTTAGAACCTTATTATTTCTTAAGAGGTTATTTTTTTTGTACATAGTCCTATCCAAAACAAATAATTATCAAACAGATCTAGATTGGACCCTAATAGGTACTACAACTCCAGGTCAGTGGAACTGGTAGTAATTGCAATTAAGGTGTACTCCATATTCCCTAGATTTCCAAGAATCAGAGCCTAACCATCACAAGCAGTTTAGTATCATACTGTAGTTTGTTTTTAGAGGCAGGGACTTACTCCTCTGCAGGGAGTACTCAGTGTTTGTTTTTTTGTGTTTTTGTATTAAATATTTAAAAACAATGGCAAGATGATAGTTTTTTTTTAATTACTTAAATTTGCATTTTTCTTTTTTTTAATGTTGTGTGTGTGTGTGTGTAAATAAATATCAATTTCATTCACTCCTTCAAAAAGAAAATAATTTAAACTTCTGCATAGTTGAAGAATAGCTGCTTGCATTTTTTAATAGATTTATTGATTTATTTTTTATACATCAGTTTATTTTCTTTTTCTTTTTGTGTGCAAATATCTTTTTTGAATATTAATATTGGGTAACCTCTCCCCCACAAAAAGGCAGAAAAATAGCATTCAATATTATCTAAAATTAGATTATTACATTAAATTTATTTTGAACGCTCTTCCCTTCACTTCTAGCTTTCATTGCTAAATTTTCCTAATTCAACTATTTAAATTATTTAGACAGTAAAGAATAAAATTACAGTTGTCTTTAATTGGAATCATTTTGAGATGAGGCTTCTTAATCTGAGAATTAATTTTTTATTTATTGCGGACTTTTTGTCCCCATCTTGGTAGATTTTTGTGTTGTTTCTTCTTTCACTACGTTTCAGTCAAATTTCACCTCTGGCCTTCTTCAGGTGATTTACTGCAACCTCGGATAGGAATGATGAGTCTTGAAAGAAGAAACAACACAAAAAACTACCAAGATGAGGACAAAAAGTACGCAATAAATAAAAAATGAATTCTCAGATTAAGAAGCCTCATCTCAAAATGATTTCAATTAAAGACAATTACAAAAATTCGGTATGGACCCAACTATGGAAGACCAGATAAGGATTTATAAGATCAAAAAATCCATCCTTGATCGCCCTTTGGGGCCCGTGGCGCAGCGGATAGAGGCGTCGAGTCTCTACGGTTCCAGGTGAGCATTGTCAGAAGATAGCGGTTTCAAATCCTACCCAAGCCGGCCAGAGGTTTACTTGGTAAAAAAAAAAAAAGTGGTGCGATAGACAACAACTATGGAAGGCAGTAATTACTGGGGATAAGGTTACAAGACTCATCATTCCTATCTGAGGTCACGGTAAATCACCTGAAGAAGGCCAGAGGTGAAATTTGGCCGAAACGTAGTGAAAGAAGAATCAACACAAAAAACTACCAAGATGGGAGCAAAAAGTCAGCAATAAATAAAAAATTAAAATTACAGTTATTTCTTTTAAGATTTATCAACAATATTTTTGCTTATATTTATCAAAATTAAACCAGACAATAAGAAAACAATACTACCAAGCAAATATTTATTGAAATCAAGATCAATATGCAAATTAGCTTTTTCATTCACACTGTCAACTGCAATTTGGTTATGTATATAAAAACAATTGCAAGTTATTAGGAAAAAAACTAAAGCCAACAGTATTAATAATATAAAACAATTTTCTTAATAACTGTGATTTGAATAGAAATAAAATCATGGAAAATGTGACATAAATAACTAAAGGAAACTGACGTATTTTCAACTACAGACAAACACATAATTTCGATTTTGATAAGATATATAATTACCAGCATTATTCAGTGGTACTTTTTGGCTTGGTTTGGTTTTATGGCATATCAACCGTTGTAGGTTAATTAATGCCAAATCCATTTTTATACATTATAGCAATTCTATTTCAAACAATTCAGTTTAGCATAAGTAGTTTTTTGTTTACACACAGTTAAATGTAAAAACAGTTAATTTCAAACAATTCAGTTTAGCGTAAGTACACTGTTTAGTTCTATTTAACTCATAAATAGGACCCTATCAAGTGCTACCACTCCAGGCCAGAGTGGACCTGGGAGCTATGGCAATAAAGGGGTACTCCACATTCCCTAAATCTCCAGCATTACTGAAGCCTCACCATCAGATTGCTTAGTGTCATATCCAGAACATTCGTTGGGGGAGTCTTACCCCTTTGCAGAGATGGTGTTGATGTATTCTGCAGCCCTATTTGAGTGGGCCAGGTACTCTTTGTTTCAACTGTTGTTATATTAGTTATAAGAGATAAGATTCTGATTTAACTGTAGAATTAGTCAGCCAATTTTTAGGCATTATTTTTAAACTGGATTTCAAAGCCACTGATGTTACTTATATAGTTTGGGAAATAGAAGAAAATTGAAGAATACTTGACTATTATGTTTAAAACTGATTTAAGTGTTTTAAGGATGGCAACTTGTTCTTTGAAGTGGATAAACATCAGTTGTAGATTATGATGCTTTAAAAAATAAGCTAGAGGAGCACCCAAATACCATCCCACTCTGTTAGTGAGGCTTAGAATATGCTGACTGTACCCTCTGCAGAGGAGTAAGAACTCCCTACCCCCTAAAAAAAGGATATCCCCGGTATAACACTAAATTGCATCTGATGATAAAGCCCCTACTCTGGAGTGTTGAGTACCCCTTCGTTATCATTGCTCAAAGATTGGTAGAACCTGTTATGATCCCATCTATGTGTCAAATAGATTTGTTTGAAAATTATTTATATTAGATAGGAATACTTGATACCATATAACTGTTAATTATTTGTATTAAGAATAGATACTTAAAACTAGAATTGTTTACTAAGGATTATAATCAGTTTCTTGAAACTAGAATTGTTTACTACGGATTTTTAATAGTTACTTGAAACTAGAATTGTTTAGTAAGGATTATGATTAGTTACTTTAAAACATAACAGTGTGCAAACAAATGATTATTATTGGATACAAATAATTACTCGAAATCATATAATTGTGTATAAATTACTAGTATTGGATAGGAATACTTGAAACCATACAACTGTCTGCAAATAAAAAGAGCACAACTAGAGATTGTACTCACATACTACAATGTCACAGTCCAGCACATTAGGACTCCACAGAGACTCCCCTACTTAAGTAAAGGGTTACAGCATTCATTAGGAGTTATCAGAGTGCATGAGAAGTATTTTTTTATAGATCTGTATTCCAAATCTTATTTTATGCTTACACATAAAGACTACAATTCCATTTTAAAATCATCATTATTATAATGATATATCATTGTTAATATTATTCAGTGGTACTTCTTGATTCAGATGCTACAATGGTAGTTACAAGTGTAAAGCCTTTGATATGATTGTGAAAATTAGTCTGTCAATTTTTAGACATTATTTTGCAACTGGATCAACAAAATCACTGATGTTGCTTATAGAGTTTGGGAAATAGAAGAAAATTAAACAATAGTGAAATAATAAAGGGCTGAATCTTTTATTTGGCACAAAGTGTAGAATATTTTAAGAGAATTAAACCATTGTGCTCAGAACAAGATTGTTATGAGTTTGACTGATATGTGGTAACCTCTGAGGTCAGTTGAGAGCTAGGTCCTTATCGGGAGATTTAAAAGTCATGTGACTATGAATTTGAGAGGTCATATTTTCTATTAGTGTTCCAAAGGTTGACTCCTGGCTCATGCAGCTGGTTATGTAAAAGACATCTGAAGTTGAAGAAAGGAATGTGTGTAAACAAGAAGATGTCTTCATATTTATCCTTCACAGCAAGATGAATCCCAGTGAAAGAATATCTTGGTGAAGAAGGGTAGAATTGTAAAAGAAGTTACTATCCAACACAGTATTTGACTTATGCTCAAAATTAGTTAAAGTGTTTTAAGGATAGTAACTAGTCTTTTGAAATAAATTCCAAAAGTAGTCAAACATCAGTAGCTGATGTCAAATAATAGACTTGTGGTATCAATTATTGGTATGTAGTGTATATAAGTATTAAAATATTCAACTGTTAAGGTGTAACCTAGTGTAACTGAGACCCCCAAAGTTATTTAAGAATTTGGCCAGGATTGGATAATTTCATTCTTATCATCAAGTGATTCTAGAAAGTTACAAAAACGATTAAAACTTTATTCAGTCAGTAGAAAAACCCATCAAGTGAGCAGTTGTCTAGATTTACATCTCTGGTTACCGACACATTCAGTTAGTAATATGTAAAAGTTATCATTGAAGTAATAAACTTATGTACATATAAAAATGTAGTCATGTTATTCATCCTGATAAAACAGTGGGTGGCCACAAGAGAAGGCCGCAACACAATGAAAAGCAACAATGAGCCAACAAGAACAAGATGGCATGAGAGATGACAGATGGTAGACAGAACACAAGAGAAGAGTTGGGCATCATAAGAAGGAGAGACAATATAACACTGATTATGATGCTTTAAAATACAAGGTAGAGAACCCAAATACCTGAAAACTTTCAGAAATGCTAGGATTACCAAAAAGTACCATATGTAGATTAACTTGCCTCAATACAAACTATCAAAAAAGAGAGGGAAAATTATGGACCTACACATACACGAACAACAGTAAAGCGCAGATAGACTACATCTTTATAAATAAGAAATGGAAAAATAGCGCGAATGAATTGCGAGGCATACTCCTCTTTCGAGGGTATGTCATCTGATCACCAAATAGTCACAACAAAAATACGACTAAGCCTACGAAAAAACACCACACAAACAGCGACCACTAAACACTATGACAGGGCCCTCCTTAATAAGAGAGATATTAGAGATAAATATGTATTAGAACAAAGAAACAGTTTCGAGACACTACAAGAGAAGGAAGAAAAAAATACCCTAAACGACGAATATGAGAATTTCGTTAACGCACACCTCGAGGCGGCATCAAAGTGTATTCCAACAAAACCTAGAATGAAATATAGAGCCCCATGGGAAACAGAAGAGGTTAGAAAAAAATGTGCACTTGTGAAAACTGCCTCCAAAAGCTATCGGAAGAACCCAACAATTGCAAATGCCCGAATACTAAAAAAGGTACAATATCAATTAGCAGGCATATATCTAAAAGAACAAACGGAATTCATACAAAATAAGATAGATAAGATTAGAGACTCGGTGGAAGATAGGCAATCTAGGATAGCTTGGCAAACAATAAACGAAGTGAGTAGAAGGAAAAGCACAGCCAAAGCAAAACTGAAAGTGGCAAACCAACAAGAAAGAATAAAACAGTGGAAACAACATTTAGAAAACCTACTAGCTAACCCTCCGAATGTTACGCAGGAACCGATCACCAGAATTATCAGTAAGCAATTGGACATTAAACTAGGACCGTTCACCAAAGAAGAACTCGACTAGGTTCTTAGAAAAATTAAAAATAGGAAAGCTGCAGGGCTTGACGAGATTCCCCCAGAAGTGTTGAAGACTAGACAATTCGACAACATACTGCTCCAACACTGCAACGCAGTCTATAACCAAAATCTGATAGACAGATGGATGAAGGGATGCATCCTCCCCTTCCCTAAAAAGGGTGATCTCAGATTAGCCAAGAACTATGGAGGTATAACACTTACATCCATAGCAGCCAAAATTTACAAAGCCCTACTACGAAACCGCATAGTACCCCAAATTGACAAAGTCCTAAGGAAAAACCAAAATGGCTTCAGAAGAAACAGGTCTACAACCTCACAAATATTGACCATCTGTAGAATCCTAGAAGGCGTAAGGGCAAAAAACCTACAGGCGACATTACTATTCGTCGATTTTACCAAGGACTTCGATTCCATTCACAGAGGGAAGATGGAACAAATCCTTCTAGCATACGGCCTACCAGAAGAAACCGTAGCAGCAATAACGATTCTCTATAGAAACACCAAAGTGAAAGTGCGTTCACCGGATGGAGACACAGAATACTTCGACATTGTAGCAGGAGTACTACAAGGGGACACGCTAGCACCATACCTCTTTATCATCTGTGTAGACTATGTACTTAGGACATCGATCGATAACATTAGGGGAAATGGCTTCGTGCTGACAAAGAAAAGAAGCAGAAGGTACCCCGCAAAAACAATTACTGATGCCGACTACGCCAATGACATAGTGCTCCTGGCCAATACACCCAACCAAGCCGAAACACTACTGCATAGTTTGGAACAAGCTGCTGCAGGCATTGGACTCCATGTTAATGCACACAAAACTGAATTTATGTGTTTTAATCAGAAAGGTGACATCACCACACTAGACGGAACCTCTCTGAAACTGGTTGACAAATTCACCTACCTAGGAAGCAGCATCTCATCAACCGAAAAAGACATCAACACACGGCTAACAAAGGCATGGACAGCTATCGATAGGCTTTCGATCATATCGAAATCAGACCTAACTGATAAAATGAAACGCAGTTTCTTCCAGGCTGCGGTTGTGTCGATACTGCTATATGGATGCATTACTTAGACGTGCACTAAACGGTTGGAGAAGAAGCTAGACGGCAATTTTACAAGAATGTTAAGAGCAATATTGAATAAGTCCTGGCGGCAACACCCCACAAGGCACCAACTATACGGTCACCTACCACCTATCACAAAAACTATCCAAGCTAGACGAACCAGACATGCCCGACACTGCTGGAGAAGTAAGGATGAGCCAGTAAGTGATGTACTCCTGTGGACCCCCACATATGGCCAATCAAAAGCAGGACGACCAGCTCGAACATATATACAGCAGCTATGTGAGGATACGGGATGTAACCCTGAAGACCTGCCAGAAGCGATGAATGATAGGGAGAAGTGGAGAGAGAGGGTCAGGGATATCCGTGCTAGCCGCACGACATGATGATGATCATCATCATCATATGTAGAACATAACATAAGCTTCAAAAATATACTGGAGCTCTTTAAACATTCTCCATGAACTGTAAGTTGATTGATACAACCTGATAGATGAAATACAATTACTGGTGTGATATAACTCATAGTAACATAATAACTACAAAATTTAAGTCGATACAATTACAGTTGATTAATTTACAATCTCCTAAAAGAAAAGAAAATATTATAAAAGATTTCTAGATTTAAAAACAAAGTCAATATTTTTTAGCATAATATAAACAGAAAATTACTTAAGTCTACATCAAAATAACTATATAACTCCAATTAATATCTATTTATTTATAATTAGGATATTTTTGTACAAATCATTTAGTTATTTATAAATATAGAACCATCTAATTTCATCTTGTGAATAATACCATTTATATCCAATTTTGTATTCAATGATGCAACTTGATTGATGATAAAGGAATATTTATACAAATCCATCAGAAAATGGTAATTATCAATTATGCCTCCTGGTTGCGTTCATTAAAGAATCCTTGAAAACAGTCTCTCCAAATAATCAATTCTATTATTAATGCTAGAACAGAGCTAGAATCTCATGTGGCTTCACACAAATTTTTACAGACATTTTTTTTGTATACATTATAGCAAAGATGCCAAGCTATTTTTTTTAAAACCAAGACAGTGTTTATGACCTCACCATAGACAAAAAATGCTGCGCTAATGAATAAATATATATATATATATATATATATATATATATATATATATATATATATATATAACCATTCATCAAAAAGTACCATAGATATTTTCGATTTCAGTTTTCTGTTTAATGGCATATCAACTTTTGTGCCTTATTTAATGCTAAAGCAATCCTTGTAGAAGAATAGTAGCACCAATTACCACAATATTACCAACCACAATGTTTCAAGTGTGGCTGCAAATTCCATTAGTCTTATGACTGTCCTTATATTGACAATACCAAAGATAAACATGACGGCAAAAACGGGAGTTATCTTTCCCTGTCAAACATCGTAATGATGAGTCAACTCACAAAACGGGAGGAAAATGGCAACACGTTTTTGGGTGAGACACTTGGTTCTGCTGTTCTGGATAGTTGTGCATCTGGAACCATTTGCGGAACAAAATGGTATGAATGTTTTCTTGAAACATTAACCGACACATAAAGAAAACAAAAGAATTGTTAAAGAAGGAGTGAGAACCTTTAAATTCAGCAATGGAAATAAGCTGAACACACTCTACAAGGTTATTCTACCATGTGTCATTGCAGATATCGATGTCTTGTAGACTCTGATATTCCACTTCTCTTAAGCAAAGACTTCATGAAAAGAGCCAGGACTTGTCTCAACTTTGAGAATGACAGTGTTATGATGTTTAAAAAGAAAATTCCATTGAGATGCACATCGCCTGGACATTACCACATCCCTATCACCATACCTTTACCAGATAAAAGTAAGTTCAAACATACTTTTCATTAAAGAAATCTCTAAGAACAAGTCAGAAAAAATCAAAATTTCAACAAAGTTACAAAGACAATTTAGCCATCCTAGTAGTAAAAAATTAAGTGATTTAGTTAAAAATGAAGGAATAAGGGATCCTGAATTTATTAAAATTTTGCAAGCACTTCCAAATTCATGTGAAGTTTGCATTCACTACAAAAAGACTGAACCTAGGCCTATTGTTGGATTCACATTAGGATCATATTTTAACGAAAATATTACCATGGATATCAAAGAAATCAATGGCAACAAAGTACTTCATCTGATTGACCATGCTACTAGATACAGTGTCAGAGTCAGGATTCCTAGTAAAGATAGTTCTGACATCATTTAAACGATGGATAACATATTTTGGGATTCCAGGATCTATCCTAAACTATAATGGCAGGGAATTCAATAACCAGTCATTTCAGGACATAGCACAGAATTTGAATATCATTGTACATACTACTCCTACTGAAAGTCCATGGAGTAATGGGTTAAATGAATGACATGATGGGATATTGGGAGAAATGGTAAAGAAGACCCTAGAGGACACACATTGTAGTTTTGAAATAGCACTAGCATGGGCTATAAGTGCCAAAAACACACTTCACAGTGTTCATGGATTTAATCTCAACCTGCCCTCCTTTCTAAATGAAAAACTCTGCATTAAATGGTGTCTCCACCAGTGAAGTTGTTGCCAGTAACCTCAATGCCATGCATACAGCTAGAATACAGTCTATAAAGTGAAAGTCTTTGGAAAAATGAAGATGTGCACTTTGTCATCAAGTTAGAACTGGTATAAAACTATCATACAAAAATGGTGATGTCTTTTAAAAGAGAAATCTTTGTGATAGATGGCTTGGTCCAGGAACTGTCATAGGGTGGGAACATAAACAGGTTATTGTTAAACATGGAGGCACATATTTAAGAGTGCACCCCTGTCATCTAGTGCCTTACACAGAAAAATATCAAATTTCCTCTGAAAGTGAATCAATAATTGAACCCACCACTTCACTAAGCCTAAAGAAACTTCAAACATATCAATTTCTGAAGAGAACAATGTGGAAAAAAAATTAGGAATCCCAAGTGATCATGTTGAACATCAAACTGTGAGAAATGGACCAACTAAATAAAAACCCCATTTGAAAGACAATTGAGCTTCCTAAACCAGGACAAACTATTGAATGTATGCTCACCAATGATGATGATTCAGAATGGAGAAAATTGAATGACATAAGCAGGGGAGGCAAAACCACAGACAAAAGCAAACATTTAATGTGGCTTTGGAACATGGTGAACCATTTTGGCTAGACTTTGAGCATGGAGTATTAGAATGGAAAGCAAGTGAAATCAGACCAACAAGTGATGATGAATACACCTTTGGTGATGAGGAAAACATAATGATTTCCTCCTCCGATCATAACCTGGAAACAGCAAAAAAGAAGAACTCCAAAGCTGGATCGAAAATAAAGTTTACACTCAAGTATCTGACCAAGGCCAACCCAGGATATCTACAAGATAGGTTTATACTTATAAAAATCTCAATGACAAACAAGTCTGTAAAGCCAGACTTGTGGTGAGAGGTTTTCAAGACAGGGATGTGGACAATATAAGAAACGATTTTCCCACATGCTCTGAAGAAGGTCTATGTATAGCCTTGGCCATAATGGCGTCTAACCATTGGAAGTGCAAGTCAATAGACATAAAAACAGGCTTCCCGCAGAGCAAGGAGTTAGACTGATTAATGTATTTGGATCCTCCTAAAGAAGCCAATGTGCCTCCAGAATATATATGGAAGCTCTCCAAATGTGTATATGGCTTAACTGATACATCAAGATCCTGGTACCTGACACGCAGAGAGGAATTATTAAAATCTGGAGCAGTAGTTTCAAAATATGATCAAGCCATATTTACATGGTATTTTGGAAACAAACTGCATGGTATAATCACTACTCATGTTGATGAGTTTTGCTTTGCAGGGTTGGAGATCTTCCAGACCAGAGTCATGGACAGGCTTTTCCGTTTGTTTAAAATTAAATCTGAAGAAGTTGCAGAGTTCCAATAGATAGGATTGAACATAAACAAGAACAGGGATAATGTTAAGCTTGGACAGAATGAATATAAAAAAATTAAAATGTATTCCAGTAGAAGGAGGCAGAAATTTGAAAGAGAATATCTGCAACAGAAATAACTGAAACTAGACAATTGTTTGGCCAACTTAATTGGCTAGCCACCCAAACCTGACCTGATGTTGATTATGACGTTAGTGAGTTAAGTTTAATGCGAAAGCAGAAAAATGTTGAATGCTTAAAACAGGCTACCAGGGTGGTAAAAAAAAGCAAAAAAAGAAAAATCCCAAGTCGATATTCAAGATTTCTTAAATCTTGAGCAACTGAAAATTGTGGCCTATAATGATGTCTCTTTTGGCAATTTAACTGATGGAGGTTCACAAGGAGCTTATATACTTTTTTTTGGTTGGAAACAATGACAAGTATATGCCCATTGCCTGGCAATCTAAGCATGTTAGAAGAGTCATCAAAAGTACTCAAGCTGAAGAAACTTTAGCCATGGTTGACCTGGCAGAAGCCTGTATCTTTTTTTTTATAGAAAATTAGAGATACTGCAATTAAAAGACAATAGGGATAACATCAAAATCTTCAGCAAACAGACAATTCCTATCTCTATGATGTGGTACAATCCTCAACCAAATTTCGGACAAGAGACTTCACATAGAGATGGCTATTTTGAGAGAAATGATCACAAGAAAGGAAATTGCTGAGATCTCTTGGATACCAACTGATATACAAATTGTGGACTCCTTGACAAAGAAAGGAGTGTCATCATTTAAGATCCTTGGGTTCATATCAGAGCCTAAAGAATCATCATGCAAATGAACTTTTTATTTTCTTTTGCAGAACATATGATACTCTACTGAAAAGAAAAAGAAAAGGGGGAAGAATTGTTAATCTAAGGGAGTAATCCCCCTTGAATACTCTCCCAGCAGTGAGGCAGCTTCTAACTGGAAGTTATGAGACCATCATCGTTGTAAATACGGTAGTTGTTAGAGGAGGACGAATAAATATTCTCTCTCAGATATCAGCTGTTATTGTGGTTTTGTAATTAATATAGGGTTCCATTATTTTTAAATTAACATAGGTATTAACCTAACCTAGAGGACGAATAAATATTCTCTCTCAGATATCAGCTGTTATTGTAATTTTGTAATTAATATAGTGTTCCATTATTTTTAAATTAACATAGGTATTAACAGAATGCTTTTTGAATTAACATTTTGTTGACTCGTGATAAGGAAAAGATACACTGTCAAATAGAGTTAATTATTTATTAACTCAAGTGGTACAGTCCAACTAGTATTATAAGTCTTGCGCTGTTGGTATTACGTCCGAAGTTGGTCTTACTCCTGACCGATGTCCTTGTGGGGGGAGTATGTAATTTGGTTATTTCAGTAGATTGCTCTCTAAATTATTCCCACCACAAATACAACACAAAACATTACAATCGCGCAAAAGAAATGGAATAGAACACAACGAACATTAAATAACAAACAATTTAATATGCATATAACAGGATATGAAAATCTAAATACATGATGTGTAAATGGCCTTTTGGAAAATAAAGTTTGAAGAAGAGAATAAATTTGTTGAAAGATGTGTGTATGTTCATGTTATCAGAGTCCGTAAATAAGTCGTTCTTACTTACATTAAGTTTATAGCAGGTTTTATGATTTTGGTGACAGCGTGTCTCGTTGATGAAAGAAAGTTTGTCGGGTTTTCCTTTTGAATATAATTCTCGGCCATTTGAAAAGAGGTCATGAACTTTAGTTGAGGAAGGAAAGGAATTGGTTGGACATAGTATCGGCTACTGGCTTAGTGGCTTGTGTTCGTCCGTGTCTTCGTTTGTGTGTAAGCTTGTGTCTTGTGTGTCTGGTTTCCTAACTCTGTGTTATTTATATCCTACAGGTGGATCAAAGAATCGCCCTAAAATCTTGGCGCGTAGACCTTTATTGACCAATCAGATTTGTATTTTACTATTTTATTTTCGAGCATAAATATTTTCTATTAGTTCACTTCCGATCCTAATTTTTCAGAATGTTCTATTCTATGTTTTTAGCTGATTGGTTGAAAAATATAAAAATGTAATTTAAATGCTAATGCGGGTTTGATCCTAAATTTCTAGAATGTTCTTAAGTAAGTTTTTATTGCTTATTTTAAGACTAGAAAAAATGTGTATCCTATATCCTTCAGAACTATGTCTATGCTTCTCTTTCTGCTTTTGCTTTTTCTTCTCCGGGCATAAGACACACGGTGTCTTTTATACTTCTACGATACCGGAAGTCACGTGGTACAAGACACTATACAACACATTTTCATAGTCAACAAAACTAGACGGTAAAATAAACCATTTACATACCAACGTAAATTTTTAAAGAATAAATGTAATACACACATACACACACACATTATATATATATATATATATATATATATATATATATATATATATATATGTGTGTGTGTGTATGTGTGTGTATTTATGATTTGTTGGTTTTTATGGCATGTCAATCTTTGCTGAGTTATTTAATGCCATGACTTACCATATTTTTTTTTGTTTAACACATTTATGTATAACGTGCACTCCTAACTTTGGACAACAAAATTCTAGAAAAATAATTCTTGTTTATAATAAATTTATAATACTGACTTTTTAGAACTTGCAACAGTTAATTTTAACTTAAATTTAACAATTGTTGAATTTTTATTGATTTGTACTGACAAAATGTTATTTGTATAGTCTACACTATGTCTTAAAGCACAAAATTTACGCAGTATTTAAAATAAACACGTTGACACGATCACACAAAAATACAACAAACTTGCAGAAAAAATAAACTCACATTTGGAGAAACAAAATCACAATTTGATTTTTTTTTAATTTGGTTTTATGGCATATCAACCATTGTATGTTATTTAATGCCAAGTCCTTTTTCATACATATAAAGTAGAAGTAAAGTTAGCGACCATAGTCGAGGGTGATCAGAAGGCTCCCTTTTCGATAGCTACTACACCGAGGTGTAGGAGAGGGCACTACTCCTTTCCCCGGATTGCTCCACTTTACCCTTGATACGTACCTTATATCGCTGAGTGTTAAGCAAGGAGGTATCAAGTACCATTTTTAAAGCCTTTGGTATGATGCGACTGGGATTAAACCCAGGTCTCCCGGACCATTGGCGAACACTCAACCCACTAGGCCAATGAGTACACAGTTTAGTTCTATTTGACCCATAAATAGGATCCTATCAGGTGCTACCACTCCAGTTCAGAGTGAACCTGGGAGCGATGGAAATAAAGGGGTACTCTTGCATTACCCAAAGCTCCAGCATTACTGGAACCTCACTATCAGATTGTTTAGTGTCATATCCAGGACACTCATTGGAGGAGATGCAGCCCCAGCTGACAGGGCCAACAAAATTATAAACAAATTCACATTTCAATGGATATTTCTCAATAACGGCATAAAATACATTTGTTTGGATTATTGATATAATTTACTTTTAGTCATCCTGTCCCAAAGATGGTGTTGCATGTGACGAGAAAAATGTTAATTATATAGTCCTCTTGTATAATATGCACCCCAAACTTTTAGGCTGAAAAATCTGGAAAAATAGTGCATTTTCTATACAAATAATTGTGAACAGGGAAGTGGTAGGAACATCCTACAGAAACTAGGGTGCCTTGACCATTTAATCAAGTTCATATCTGCCTTGCATACAGAAATAAAAACATCAGTCAGTTTAAGAGGAGAACTCTTGAAACCATTTGAGTTTGTTTGTTTGCTTGGGTTTTATGGCATATCAAACTTTGTAGGTTATTTAATGCCAAATCCATTTTTATACAAATGAACAGTTCTATTTCAAACAATTCTGTTTAGCGTAGTTTGTCAAAAACGTTTCTATTTTAAGTTATTCAGTTTAGTCAAACAGTTCCAATTCTAACAATTCAGTTTAGCTTTTGGCCAAATACACAGTTAAATGTCAAAACAATTCTATTACAAATAATTCAGTTTAGCATAAGTATGCATTTTAGTTCTCCAGCATTACTGGAACTTCATCATCAGATTGTTTAGCTCGGTCTTACTCCTCTGCAGAGATGCAGTCAGTGTATTTTACAGCCCTAGCCGAGTGGGCAAAGAACCATTTGAGGTTGGGAACAAAGTAAAATAAAGCTGCGTTCTTGACCCCACACTGTTCTCAAATCTTTGTATGTCTTCACAGATTCTATCTAAGGAGTATAGATACAGGGGGCAAAACTGTTCAATGTCAGTCAATTTAAGTTTACAAGAAAAATCAGAAATATTCTGGTACGTGAGCTCATGTTTCCAGACAACACTGCCTTTGAGGCACACAACTATCAAGATGTACAGGAAATAATCACCTGTTTTTCAAAATTAGCAAAAGCATGATTTTCAGCCTAAAGCTGAAAATCATGCTCAAGAAAACCAAGGTTATGTACTATGATATAGGCCAAAACATACAGATAGGGGGCCAGGTACTAACCTAAGTAAACAAATTAAAATATCAAGGCTCCACAGTTGCCAACAATAGACTAGATGTGGAATAAGATACACAAATCTTAAATGCTTCCAAGGCCTTTGATCAGCTGGGGAGCAAGTATGGCTCAACAATGACCTCTTCATAAAAACTAAATGTACAGAGTATTGCACCCTAGTTCTCTCAGCCCTACTGTACAGAGCAGGAATTTGGACAGTATACAAAGCAGATGCCGAGAGACTTCCTATCTACATGATAAATCACTGGCACAAAATACTAAATGTCAAGTAGTGACAACATATCCCAAATAAATTCATCCTGGAGAAATCTAAACTTCTTGGCATGTACGATATGCTCGCCAAATGCAGTCTAAGATGGAGTGGCCACTTGATCAGATTTGAGGACAGCAGGCTGCCAAAACAGCTCCTGTACTCTTAACTAAGAGAAAGGTCAAAGAAAACAGGTAGACCAAATATCAGGCATAAGGACATCATCAAAAAGAAAACCTGAGGGTCATAAACATCCCTTTAGACATTTGACAATTCCTGTTCAAAAATCGTAAAAACTGGAGGAAAAAAATTAGCAGGACATCATCATCAGATACAATGAACAGCTAGTAGTAGTAGTAGTAGTAATTATGATACAAGACATTAATAGTGTGCTCAATTTTTACAATACATTTCAAAATTATGTAAATATTTTCAAAATAATGGACTTTTGAAAATCATCAATGATGGTAAGAAAACAAAGAGAAAGCTTATCTCATACATAGATTTAAAAACAAGACTTTTTCAGTTATATCCCATCCTACATGAATCAAAACAAGATTGTCTTTTTGTAATATCTTTACCAAAAAAAATAATAATAGGACTTACTTTTATTATGCCTTTCTGAAACTGCTCCTTAAGTTTTGGGTTTTTCCAGCCTTTGAAATGTTTGATTCCAGAAACAACAGATAAAACAATTTTGGGACTCCGCATTCTCCAGTAGAGACCCATGAAATCTGCCAAATCTTCAACGGAAGTATCCGGAGGAACACAAACATAATGCTTTTTGGACTGAAAATAAACAAAAAAAAAAATAATAACAAGAGAAAATTATCATAAAATTAAAGAATTAAAAAAAAATCACCTTGTTTTTCAAATAATAATTAGCTTAGTTCACAATTTGCACTTGTATATTTAGTTTGACTGGGCCGTTAGCATAATGATTAGAGTGTTCACCAATGGCCCGGAAGACTAGGGTTCAATACCAGGTTGAGTCAAACCAAAGACTCAAAAAATGGTACTTGATGCCTCCTTGCCTAACATGATCAAGGGTAAATGGAGCAATCTTGGGAAAGGAGTAGTACCCTCCCAACAGCTTGGTATTGTAGCTATTGAAAATGAAGCCTTTGGGTTGCCCTCGATTGCAGTCGCTAACTTATATTCAGTTTATCCCTAAATAAAATAACGATATCTAATTCTATGAATTTATAAGTATTTTCCTCTCATATGCTGTCAGATATATTATTTGAAGCAATTTAATTCCAAGTACAAAAATCTATTTAACACAGTAAGTTCTAAATCTCACAACAGAGAAATGAGAAATGTTATTATTGTAACCCAAGGTATTTTAAAAATTCAAATATATTCATAATTTTTTTCATAGGTAATAACTAAGTGGACTACACTATGATTTTTTCAATTCTTTCACAATAATTTTCTATACTTCTCACTTCTCTGCATCACTCTTTGATATTTTCTTAAGACTTATTCTCTCTTCACCTTCTGCTTCTTGTGCTTTCTTTTTGTTTACTCAAGTGATTTGAAAGGATTTCAGTCAACCAATGCTCCTGCATTCTCAACTTGCCAGTATGACTTATGTTACTATCTTGAACCTATAGATAAAGCAGATGTGTCTCATTATCCAATATTAAAGACAGGAACAACAGTAGTTATTATTGGTTTGGTTTCTTTGTTATAATGGCATATCAACTATCATGGGTTATTTAATGCCAAAGCCATCATTGTAGAAGGACAGTAGTGGTGCTATCTAACCAATAACTGGAGGTATAAGGGAGTTTTATCCTTATCCCAAAGGTACTAGTCTGAAAGTGAATGTAATATTGTAACTGGAGTTTGAACTCACTTACTCTAATGTCAAAGTCCAGCACATTAGCCACAATGTCATGGAGCCCTTCTTTCCCCAGTAGTTATCAATACCTATGAATAAATATTTGAATAAAAGACTGAAATCAGATAATGAAATAGACAAATGAATTATCATAATGTCTATTAGTAAGGATTTTTAAGTAATTAGTTTTCAGCAATATTACCAAACATGAGGATTCTTTTTTTTTAGGTTGGTTGGTTGTTTGGGTTTTACGGTATATCAACCTTTGTAAGTTATTTAAGGCCAAATCCATTTTTATACAAGTAAACAGTTCTATTTCAAACAATTCAGTTTAGCATAGGTACACAGTTTAATTGTCAAAAACATTTCTATTTCAAGCTATTCAGATCATTCAAACAGTTCTAATTCAAACAATTCAGTTTAGTATAAGTATAATTTTTGTTTACACAGTTAAATGTCAAAACAGTTCTATTTCAAACAATTCAGTTTAGCATAAGTACACATTTTAAATGTCAAAACAGTCCTATTTCAAGCAATTTAGTTTAGCATAAGTACCCAGTACTGGAACCTTACCATCAGATTGTTTAGTGTCATATACAGGACACTTGTTGCAGGGGGAGGTCTTACCCCTCTACAGAGAAGCAGTCAGTGTATTCTACAGCCCCAGCTGACAGGGCAATCTTTTTTAGGTTAATGATAGAGTAATTAGCAACATATGTTGTCTCTAGAATAATATTAAAACATAATCAAATATAATAGCTACTAATATTACTTTTAAAATATGTAAGTATATCAATAAATCCATAGCATAATGATGAAAAAAAAAAATCAAATATTTATTTACACAAATTATTTTTCAACAATCTTTTTCCTTGTCAATGCACTTTACTCAACACTTCCCCCTCAGTTATATGCATCAAACATTATCCTATTTACCAACCCCTCCGCTCAGGCAGGATATGACACAAGGTCAATTTTAAGCAGAGTTTAACAGGTTTGAATTCAGAGTTTTCCTTCTCCTAGACTAGTTGCCTCACCAAGGCTGAAGAACCCAGTCTGTTCTACTATTTATCCGTAGCTAGAGGGAGAATAATTGGATTCATACCTTTCCCAAGGGTATTAGTGCCATGTGAAATGCAATCAGTCTCGTCTAGGATTTGAACTGGAGTCACCGTGTCCATTTCCTACGACGATAACCATTACACCACAGGCACCTCCATGCATCAAACATTATAGAATGAAAACTTCAGACCAAAATTCATTCAATATCTACTACAGAATAATTGATTCACTCTGGTATATAAAGGATTTGTTCTTTGGCTTGAAATAAGTGTATGGACTTATGCCAAACTGAAGACAGGTAAAACATTATGTACATAAATATCTAGAAATTGATATAATGAATTATGTAAAGAAACACAAAGTCTCTTCATCTTTTCTTTTTATTCTATAACTAACATCCAATCTATTAAACAAATTATATCTACAAAGCAGGTAAGGTGAGTTGCAGGGGTGGGGGATTCTCACTGAAGTTACTTGAATAGTAGGAATAAAAGATATACGACACATGGTCAATTTTTTTAAAGCAGAAAACAGGCAGTTTAAATTCAGAGTTTATGAAGGCAAAAAGAATCCTGTCTGCCCTACTATTTACCTATAGCAGAGAGAAAAGAGATAGATTTACTTTTCTAAGTTTAGAATGTAGTGAAAAATCTATTATTAAAGTGTAATATCAATTCTTTTTAACTGAAAAGATTTTTTTATTTGTTTTAAATATAACTATAAATCAAATAGATCATCACCATAGAAATAATACTGAAAAAAAAAAAAAAAAAAGTTAAATACTATTTAAAAAAGCACAAAATGATCCAATCAAAAAAACAAAAAAATAAACACAAAGTCATATCTGCTTATGTTAAGTTTCTTCTTAGCACATATCATGAGGAATTTTTTGAATTTATAAACACTTAAGTGAAGATATATAAAGGATTAAATTTATAAGTAGGTATTGACAGAATGCTTTTTGGTAATTTACTAAACTTTTTGCTTAGATGTGGCAAAAGGCCATATGAAAGAGGGCACTCAATAAGACTTGAATTCACTTGTGGAGGTTTGCTTGTCTAGCTTGCTAACCATTACACCACCCAACCCACCAAATTTTTTAAAGAATATATATATATATATATATATATATATATTTGGTTGGTCGGTTTTACGAGTCAACTTCTGTTTCTAAAGTAAATCTTTTTTACAAGCATTTATATGGTTTCAAGTAACAAATGAGAATTTGCCAACAGTTAAATAGTTTCAAGAATTTAAATCTAATATAAAAATTTTTTATAACAGATCTGTTTGACTCATCGATGGGACCTTGACAGATACTACCACTATGAGACTGAGTGAACCTGGGAGTAATGGCAATGAAGGGATAATCCACACTCCCCAGGTCTCCAGAACAGGAGTCTCCACATCAGATGCAGTTTAGTGTCATGCTGAAGACACCTCTTTTTGAGAGGAGGTCTTACTCTTCTACAGAGGATACAGTCAGTATATTCTAAACACCACCAACTGGGTTTAATGGCAGAAGAATTAAGGCAATCTAAGTTTTTGATATTTCAATTGCCAAGGCCATTCACCTGTAAAGGTTTGGTTTGGTTTCTTTGTTTAATGGCATATCAACTTCCATAGGTTATTTAATGCCAAAGCCATTCTTGTAGTAAAACAGCAGTGATACTCTTTAACCGAGAGCTTTCCCAAGAGTATCAGTCCAAAAGTAACCATAATAGTGAGACTGGAGTTCAAACTTGCTTACTTTGAGGTTGCAGTCCAGTACTTTAGTCATTACATCATGAGGACTTCTCCCTCAGGTGTAAAATAATAGCTCCTAAACATCCAGTTAATAAGAGAGATAACAAATTCATACAAGAAATTAGAAAATGTTATTACCATAAAATGAATAATTAGATTATTTTGGAAAACAAAATCAATTTTTCAACCTTAGCCACTTCAACACAACACCCACTTTTATTAGTCCACACACAAGTAATTTGTTTTTAAAACATAGTCAAATATTGAAATTTCATTATCTTTCTCACCAAGCATTCTCCAAGGTTATTACTTCCTTCAGGACTGAATAATGCAGTTGGTAAGTTGCCAGAGTTAATTTCAGTTTCAATAAATGCTGCTGAATACTGCAGAGAGGATGTTGATGAGTAGACAGATTTATTATTCTCATGTCCATCTCTTTCTCTTAAAGTGAAATATAAATTAACAAATTATGCGCTATAGCTAATAAAGTTCCTGGTGTGATTCCAAGATTCTTCAGTCTTGTAACCCCCAGGTGTGGTGGTTGTAGAGGTACCACAGATGACTCTCTGACGATTACCCACCATCTATCTTGGTGATGAGCTGTACTTTGTGATTCACCAAAAGATAGGCCTGCCCATTCCCAGATGTTATCTTTCTGCCTTATCTTCTTCTTGAGACTGTACCTTGCAGGATGGTTTTTGTGATCTTATCACATGTCCATACCACATCATTTTTCGCTTCTTCACAATACTAAACAGGCTCTCATGTGACTTTAAGGCTGCAGTTATTCTTTTTCCAACCAACTCATTTGTGATGGGGTTTCTGTATGAGATGTTCAAGGTCTTACACTAGCATCTCATTTCAAGGGCTTCAATGCATCTCTGGAGGTCAGCAGTGTGGGTCTAGGAATGTCTGAAAATGTCTGCAGGAATTACCAGCCTAATTTGAACAAAAGGCAGTACAATCTATTAGGTTTAACAGAGACAATCCTCATGCTATAGTGGCTAACATGTTGGACTGCAACATTGTAGTCAGTGAGTTCAAACTCCAGTCACTATTACATTCACTTTTGAACTAATAACCTAGGGAAAAGTATGAACTTACTTATCCCCCCCCCAACAATAGGTTAAATGGTACCACTCCCATCCTTCTACAAGGGTGGTTTGGGCATTAAATAACATATGAAGGTTGATATTCCATTAAACAAAGAAACCAAACCAAAGATTAACAGCACAAAGAATGGAATCTGCAAAACCAAGTTAAAACTGACTGTAAGAGTTTGCATTCACTTCACACTAATGCTCTAAAAAGAGGCATGAACCCACTTCTTCCCTGAGTAAAATTGGCAACCATAGTCAAGGGCAACTAGAAGGCTCCCTTTTCATTAACTACAACACCGAGGTATAGAGAAGGGTGTTTCTCCTTTCCCTGGATTGTTCCACTTTACCCTTGATACATACCTTATAATGCTGAGTGTTAAACAAGGAGGTATCCAGAATCATTTTTTGAGTCTTTAGTATGACTCAACCTGGTATTGAACCCCAGTCTCCCAGGCCATTGGCAAACACTCTACCTACTAGGCCAATAGGCCAGTATCATGGGTAAATACTAGTGCATTTTAAATGGAAAGAAGTTGGAAATAATTAACTCAGTGGGTAGAATGTTTGCCAATAGTCCAGGAGACCTGGGTTCAATCCCAGGTCGCGTCATACCAAAGACTTTAAAAATGGTACTTGATACATGCTTGCTTAACACTCAGCAATATAAGGTACGTATCAAGGGTAAAGTGGAGCAATCCAAGGAAAGGAGTAGTGCCTTCCCCTACACCTCAGTGTAGTAGCTATTGAAAAGGGAAACTTCTGGTCATCCTCAACTATGGTCGCCAACTTTACTTACTGCTCTCAGAAATGTTAGAAAAGGAAATTTTCAGCATAAATAGGTTATGGAAAACATTTATCTCTGTATCCCCCACCAAAAAAATAAATCAATGCTTCTACACAAAATAAAAATTACATTTAATGGTGTAGATCAAAGTGAGGGGGTGTCAGAGTGAGCTTGCTCAATGGCAGATGAATGTATTTTAAATACATTTAAAAATATTACTGAATGTCTGAAATTATCAAAGTTCATTCCCTTGGCTCTCTGCCCACACTCAGTCTCTTACAAAATTAACAAAATGTGTTTTAATGTATGGTAATATATGGATTGTGAGAAGTAAACACTAAGTTCCTTAATTCATCATTGATCAAATTACTTTATTCTAGAGTGTTTTACAAGAGAGAATATAAAAGCAAATGTAAGTTAAATTTATTTAAATATTATCATTAAAAATGTAATCACCTTCATTTTCAATGAATACCTGCAGTCCAATGAAAAGGTAAATTTTTTATTCTACATTTAAAGAAATCTGGGGTACCAATACATAAACCAAAAAAAGAAGTTTGAAAGACCATTTTAATCTCTTGTTTCTGAATGTTCTGCCACTTATGAAATATTCTAGTGATTGAAATAAACAAAAATCTGTAGGTGCTAACTCTGGTAAGTATGGAATATGTGGAAGAAAATCCTAAAGATCTTGAATCAGGCAACTATGATATCGATGACTGATGGTTGTCTTAGTATGTTTGTATATCTGAATATCATAACTTACCATTAATGTTATTTGAGCAAGAGGAAAACAATTCAGACTCTTAGAGCAGAGGAAATATGTTATGGTTTAATATTTCCTTGTGCATAATAATGCAAGAACAATTCTCAACAAATTAACAAACAAGAACATTTTATTATCCAAGGAAACTTGATAGAATGAATAGAAAAAGGACATGAAATACTAAAGAGTACAAAAAAGTATATGTAGAGAAAAGTCCTATATGTGGTTGAAAGAGGGTTGGTTTTTATGGCATATCAACCCTCGTAGGTTATTTAATGATAAATCTTGTTTATACATATATATTAGATATATATGATTTGTAAACACATTTTGTTGATAAAATTTTTAAACAAGCCCATTTTTTTGCACTCAGTTAAATGGTTTCAATTATTGCTATCTAACACTAATAATTCTATTTAATACTGATCACCATCCATCACAAAAACTATCCAAGTTAGATGAACAAGACATACAGGACAATGCTGAAGTAAGGACAAACTCATAAGCAATGTACTCCTGTGGATCCCATCACATGGACATGCAAAGACAGAATGACCAGCTATATAACTATATAACTATAAAAAACAGCTCTGAGTCAATACAGGATGTAGCCTTGAAGACCTACCGGGAGCGATGGACAATAGAGATGGATGGTGAGAGAGGGTCAGGAGGATCCATGCTGACGGTGCAACATGATGATGATGATGTTTGCATACAATGAAGTGGTTACAAGTATTGCTATTTAACAAAAATTATTATATTGAACACTATTCATTCATTTACACACAGTTAAATAGTTCCAAGCATTGCTATATATTACCAACAACTCAGACATCAGTCGTTTGTTTACACAGTTAAATGATCAAACAGTTCTATTTCTAATGATTTGATTTAACATATGTCATTTGTTTGCACACAGTTTAAATATCAAACAGTTCTATTGACCCATAGATGAATCAATTATAAATCTTTTCATTAATTTTTCTTTCATAGATGACAATTTCTTTTCAGACTTTAATTATAAGATTATTTAATTATATACTTACATAGTTTTAAAGATAAGTGTATAAAGACTATCTATTTATCTATTACTATTAGAACACACAACCATTGAAATCAAAATTTCAAACTGAAAAATTTATACCTGGAGTTACCACCACTGATGTTCAAACCTATAAAGATTAGACCATTATTGGGATTAGTGCAAATCAAGATCCTACACCAGCATCAAATTGCAAATTGTACAGGAAATTACTTTATTCTCAAACAGCATTTTAATAGGATTGTCTTAAAATATAACAAAGTACCATTTTTGCTACATTAAGTAAGATACAAAAATACAAATATCAGCTCATTATAATATAGATTTAGGTCCCTATTCTCATCACTAATTTTAAAGATCTTTAATCCCATTTTCAGCAAATATATTTTTTGATTTACAAATTTAATCTCAGATTTTCTTTTAATGTTACATTTGTAATACCTATTTTTTTTAATAATTAATTCTAAATTAAAAATTATTTTCTAATCTCATTTTTGTTTAATCCTGATTTTAAATCTTAAGTTTTTAAAACCCTAATATTTTAACGCACATTTCAAATCACATTCAAAAACGTCAATTTTACTACTATTGCTACTACCACACCAACAACAACAACAACCACTACCACCTGCACATTTTTAACATTTTAAAAGTTTTATTTATATGGAAACTTTAACATTTTTTATTAGATCATGAACATAAAAAGAGAGGTGGTGTCAGACAATGTAGCCAACAACTTTTAAGGCAATTTTTTTTATTATCTCTAAATAAATAAATAGTTTTCTTTTAAAGTAAATAAGTAAACTAAAAAAAATCAATACTCATTTTTAAGTAAATTTTCAAATGAAAAAAATTGTAGGACTTCTTGAAATAAATTTCATACAACAAAGCAAAACAGAATGTCACCAAGCAACACAAATGTTTTTAAATTCTTACCTTTCTGTATGGTGGCCATATTTTTAATACTAGGGTGAATTAATTGCAATATTTTGGAATATGCTAGTTTGCAGCACATTTATCACATGACCGAAGCAGTTTAAGCTATGGAATATACGCACTGTGGCTGGTAGTATCATGGTAGATGATGTGCTGACACGTTATGCATTGCTTCACTCAGTTTATGATTTGAAAGCTGCACAGATGAACATGCAACAGTCTACTTTGGGTACTTATGCTTTACAAGTTCAAACTAGGCCAAAATGTCAAAGAAGCAACCAAAAATATTTGTTTTGTCGAAGGTGAAGGCACAATTGGTCAAAGTATAGTGAGCAGATTCTTCAAGAAATTTTGCTTGAGTTTTAAGATCCTCAACAATCAGATTGTATCAGGTGAGATTGATATCTTACATTTCAGTGTGGTTAGCATCTGACACTGCCAAATTGTGCCTCATGTTACCAAAACATTGCAAAACTTTTGACTCATAATAAAATCAACTCTTTCCAAAGGTAAGTAAAAAAAAAAAAAAAATCTCACTTACCTGGAATTCTGCTTGCTCCATAGATTCTGACCAAAACTGAATGTTTCCACATGGCAATGGGGCATCTTTAAACAATCCACTGTCCTGTGTGTCCACTGACACAGCTCCTGCTGAATCAACAGTTCGTTGCACAGGTTCCACCTGGTAATATGCTTCATGGTCTTCAGTCATTTCTCCACATTCAAGGAGTTCCATAGGATCCTCCGCCATGTGAACGTTTGATGTACAGAAGCTATCACGGCTGACACCTCGTAATGAGGACACCATTGACTGGCTGACACTGTCAGCCTCATGAAGAAACTGGTTTCTATCTGAAGTCACACTTTCTTCATATTCAGTGTAACTGTGGTTATCGTTGTACATATCGATAGGCCGATACTGGTCATTACGATTCTGTAAAATACAGAAAAGAAAACTAACATTAAAAAATATTCAGGGAATCTGTCTCAGGATTTTTTTTTCATAAAGTAATATTGACGACAGACAATTGACAAAAAAAAAAAATGAAAAAAAAAACATTCCAATTACTTGTTTAAGAAAAATCACTTCTTTGCAAAGCATTTTTAGTGAATGCCATTTTTTCTGATTCTTTAAGAGAGTTAACAAGCTTCATTGCAAATGCTTTAGCTAATTAGATTTGCTTAAAAGCTGCTAAAAGCAACTATTAAGCTCAATGTCAAGTCATACAATTTATCAAATTTATAACTGAAAATAAAGATAAAATGAATAACTGGAAGCACTCTACAATTAGCATTCAATTGTTATTAATTTGATAAACTATAATGATCTAGGTGAGCATAAAGTTACAAACTGAACTGAAAATTGCTTTATTCTCTAAGTTAGAGTATCTTAACATTTTTATCATAAAAATCTTGCAACAATATACCATTTTTACAGTTATAGTAACATCCCAAACTTGAATCATTAAATTACAGAAGATTTTCTGTTTTGAGTGAAATAATGCAGAACTAATTTTGGCATTTATTTCAGTGATACTATATGAACATATTTCTACTTCATCACTTGTTAGCAACTAGCTAAAAATTCCTGACAATTTATAGATTTCTAAAATACTTCAAAGTAGTTTATCTAAGTATGGTTGTTTTTAAACATAACTTTATCCAAAATATGAAGTCAAAAGAGAAAAAGAGACAAATTAATCTACTTAATGTTGATAAAATGTTCAAAGTATCTTCTGGTTAAAGAATGATGAGCTGATTTTTTTGGATATTCATATTTCACCACTGAATTGAATTGTATATCTATACAATAGTGCATCCTCGTAATACTCATCTTCACTGGGATACCACTGGTTTTGTGCAATTCTAAGAGAAAAGCCAAATATGGAATAAGAATCAGTCCTCAAAAGAAAATTTATTCACACAGATCAATCTCTACTGGTAAAGAATTTTTATCTGTTTTCTTATTTTATTTCATTTTATTTTTGCTGCTGTTAAGTTTTTTGGCATGAAGACAAAAATAAAACAAAAAAACACTGGCAAAACTTATTTGCCAGGCCAATTCTCTTTCTGTGACATTACTGTATTTTTTTTTCTTTGTTTATTGTTTGTGGTCATAATGATCCCTGGTAATATTGTTAAATTTCCATTCTCATGGAAAAACAACATAGAAATTAGTCTGACTAATGATAAATTGGCTCAATAATACCAAAACAGCAACATTTATCAGGTTTGAGAAAGTTCAAGAATCTAATCGACAAAAAAGACTGACCTTTTAACAAGAGAATTGGATAATAAAACAATCTCCACTTTGTTCTCATCTCAAGCAATTTTAGATAAATATATTAAGATGGCAACAACCTGAGAACCAATCTGCTATAGTTATATTTTCTTAATCTTTTACCTTCTATTTAGTTTTTTAAAATATTGAGGTGAGTGCAAATTTGAAAGTCTTTCAATAATATTTTATACAACATGCTTAATTTTACCATCTAACATTAAAACAACACAATCTATAATAAAGTAGAAACTCAAAAATGAGAAAAGCAGTTTTAGTTCATTTTTTTAAAAATTTCTACTTCATTGTCATGAAAAAAACTAAATTTGATCTTTAATGTATCTAAGAAAATACTGAGAAAAAAATGATACATAATATATTATTGTGAATAACCAATTGAAGATGACAAATTCTCATTTAGATAAATAGATATATTGAAATATTCCCTGTTATATAGACAGATATATTGAAATATTTATTTCAATATATCTATACTATTTAACCTATGTTTAATTAATTGCCATGTTAAATACAGTGTACAAAACTCAATGAAGTTTAATGCTTATAAAAATTATTTCAATACAACACCAGGCACATCCTGAGTGACATTATTAAATACAAGAATAAATAAAACCTGGAAATTTAGTTGACAATTTCATATGTCTTCTAATTTGTCTTTATTTTCATCAATCATTATGTATTAAATGGATCTGGTAATTTCAAAAGGTACCATTCAAGTAAAAATATTTTGGTTTGGTTTCTTTGTTTAATGACATATCAACTTTCATGACTCAGTTAATGCTAAAGCCATATTTGAAGAAGAAGAATAATGGTTGTATTTAATCCATAGCTTGGGAGGATAAGGAGGTTCATACCTTTCCCACAGGTATTAGTTCAAGAGTGAATGTAATAGCATAACTGGAATTTGAACTTGCTTATTATGATGTTGCAGTCCAGAATATTAGCCACTACACCATGACGATTCCTCCTTGATGTGGCTTAAAGTAACAATCTTTAAATAGCATTTTACAAATCATAATCAAAGTTTTTTTTTCCTTTTGCTTAAAGAAAAAAAAATATGGTAAAATGCTATTTCTGATTAAGCTTTTTGGTTGAAAGAAATTATTTTTAAAAATCCTTCCTCCCCCATAAATCACTCAATATTGATTTTATTTCCAGGATGAAATAATTAGATGCAAAAAAAAGTTTGTCTTCCACCTAATTTGTCAGAAAAATATTAAAAACTAATGAGAAGCTCTTATGACAAGACTTGCTGGCCAAATTAAGTGGAAATATTTTTATCAGGTTCAAATTTGGGTAAATTTTGGCAATAATCAAAACAACAGCATATTTGTCATGAAAAAAAAAACACTAAACATGTACAATTAAAACAAGCATCCAATGCTTAAAGTAGGCTTTATATTAACTATATCACAAATAAACAGAACTCCGGAATTATTTTCAAACAACTGAAGGGATATTTCACCAATTTTACCACTGCTATAACTACTTATACTGAATCATACTTAGATTGTTTTAGCGTCAAGAAATGGAATCAGTAAACCAAATTCAGATTGGGATGAGACTAATGCTCTTGAGAAAGGCATGAATCTATCTGTTCTTCTAGCAATAGATAAATAGTAGGGCAGACTGAGTTCTTTAGCTTTGGTTAAGCTAACCAGTCTCATAAAAATAAAACTGAATTCAACCCAGCTTTACTCTGCTTAAAAATTGTTCTTGTGTTATACCCTGCCTGTGGTGGAGGGGTTGGGTAAATACATGCTTTGCTCATTTCTTTTGCTCTTCCTTTTTCTCTCTCTTTATCTTCTTTTCTATCTTTTTTCCTTCCTCTTTCTTCAATTGCAGAATTTAGCTATACTACATTGAAAATAGTAGAATTTCATTTTATGGGTTTGATTAAAAAATAATTCTACATATTTAGACAAAAATACTGTATTTATGCCAACAATTAATAAATATGATTTAGACAATACCAAGTAAACAACATCCTGGTATTAAAAAAAATGGTGGCATCTATAAAGAAATACTGTATTGACAAAGCCTGTATAGAATGTATTCAGTTACGTTCGCCAATGGCCCGGGAGACCTGGGTTCAATCCCAGGTCGAGTCATACCAAAGACTCAAAAAATGGTACTTGATGCCTCCTTGCTTAACACTCAGCATTATAAGGTATGGATCAAGGGTAAAGTAGAGCAATCCAGGGAAGGAGTAGCGCCCTCCCCTACACCTTGGTGTAGTAGCTATCGAAAAGGGAGCCTTCGGGTTACCCTCGACTATGGTCGCCAACTTTACTTACTTATAATCAGTCATGCACCATTGATGTAATTTGGCAACCAAACTTAGTGTACATACATAAACAGACACTCCCCTGAAGGGTTACTATGTCAACAGGGAGACACCACTGAGTGAGAGTGAACATTGTATTCACAATAACCAAACAAGTATAGTCTTCACATGCTGCATAGAGATTTTTGACTAAACGTCACATAACTTCAGTTTATCAGTATCCCTCATCATCCACCCTGTAATCCAGATTTGGTACCCTCTGACTTCTAGTTATTCCTAAAATGAAATCATTAAAATGCTAAGGATAAGATTAAGGAAAATACAAGATAGTAACCCCAAAAGAGAGTTTTAAAGGAATGCTGGAAAAAGTGTGTGGGGTCTCAAGAAAAGTTCAGGGAGCTTAATAATTATTAGAACAAAATAGCAGCCCCCTCAGATCTTCTCTGTACACTTTATTCTCTTTCTCTTTACGGATCATTGCTGGGAAATAATTAATATTTTGACATGTTTAACCAAATATAGCAAAATCATGCCTTGAATAATCGAGCAGAAATCTTTTATGGAAAGACAATCCAAAACTAAGTCTTTTAAGATTGTTCAAGTAAAATACAAAAGGATGTTCAATTTAAACACATTTCCAAACAGTAGACAGATTTTCAAGTTAGTCAAGAACTTTGAAGTTCATGGCACTTGTGAAGATTGTAGGGCAATGGGTTCTTTACCATTTGGGTCTCCCATAAGAATCCAAATACCCAAGAGAAATGCATGCATTACCAACAACTTTGCACATCACATTTGACAGTGGCTTCAATCGAACAGCAGACATCTGGAGCATGTACTCATCTTAACATTTCTGGGGCACATTTAAGACTAAATGCTTACAGATCCTAAAATTTTATCCTTTTTCATTTCAAGAAATATAATTTCCATTACTCTATCATTTGTGGTCCTTGATTTGAGCCCAATAATTTTGTTTCAAAAATTGTGAAACACCCAGTAAAGGTTACAGTTTAGGCACTTAAGTTTGTCCATTTGGAGTTTAAAGAAAAAAACAGTTTCCTTCTGATCTTGGAATGGCCAGAAATATAGTTAAAATAGTTCACTCAAATATTCAGAAATATTTATTCTTACCAGATCCACACATACTGTCTTCTGACTATAAACAATATAAATAATTTTTTAAAAATCATCTTTGATCAAACTCGCATTAATTAAAGATTGGTATCTAAATACACACATACACACAGGGGTGTGCATGGAGTAACAGTCATTATTATAGAAAATGAATGATTTCTATGATGGATATTAATGGCATGTCAACCTGTCTCGAGTTATTTTATGCTTCAAGGTTAAGGAATTTACATTTGAGTTGTAGCTTCTTAAGATCACAAGAAATGGACTTGGTAAGCCAACTACAAATCATGGAGAAGATTGTTTGCATTTCACTTCATGCTAATGCCCTTTGGAAAGGCATGAATCGATCTCATCTCCCACAAGCTGTATTATCCCTACCTCCTCTGCTTAAAACAGGATGTAACACAGGGTTAATTTTTAAGCAGAGCTCAGCAGGTTAAATTCAGTGGTTTCCTTCTCCCAGGCTGGTTGCTATATGAAGGCTAAAGAGCTCAGTCTGCACTATTATTTACCCATTGCTGGAAGAGAATAATTGGATTTGTACTTTTCTCAAAGGTATCATTGCTATGTGAAACACAAACAGCTTTGTTATAGATTTGAACTAAGGTCACTGTATCCACTTCCAATGATGATAACCATTATGCCACAAGAACCTCAGCTGTAGGTAAATAGTAGGTCAGACTGGATCTTTAGCTTAAATATGACAACTGTTCTAGGAGAAGGAAAGTCTGAATTCAAACCAGCTATACTCAACTTAAAAATTGACCAAGTATCACATTTTTCCACTGTCAAAGGTGTTGGGTGTATATATATATATATATTGGTAGATCAATCTCTCAACTTGTAGGTTGATAAATAAATATGATACTGCAAAAAATAACAGTTGTGCTACTAACAAAGCCTTCATCAGATGTTGACTGGGGTCAGGCTTAGTTTTGTGGTTCGCATTAAACTCTTGGATCAGGCATATGTGTGTGTATGTGCTTACAAAGCTAATAAAAGCTGTATTAATCAAATTGGTTTGGCTTGGTATAATGGCATATTAACAATTGTTGGTTATTTAATGCCAAATCCGGTTTATACATGTATATTAGATATATATGATTTGTAAACATAAGTCAACAAAGTCAAATAGTCCCAAGTATTCCTATGTATCATTCAATTAAACATCAGTCATTTGTTTACACACAGTTAAATGATCAAACAGTTCTATTTCTAACAAATCAATTTAGCTTAAATCATTTGTTTGCACTCAGTTTAAATATCAAACAGTTCTATTTGACCCATTGATAGGATCCTATCAGATGCTACCACTCCAGGCCAGAGTGGACCTGGGGCCAATGGCAATGAAGGGGTACTCCACATTCCCCAAAGCTCCAGCATTACTGGAGCCTCACCATCAGATTGTTTAGTGTCATATCCAGAACACTAATTGGGGGGGGGCCTAACTCTCAGCAGGGATGGAGTTTGTGTATTCTACAGCCCTAGCTGACAAGGCTTATTAATCTTCTTTTTCAATCTTTCGGGTAAAAGAAATGCAGCATACATTTCAAGATTTATAACAAAATTTATATTTTTCTCTACTTTTAATGTCAAGAGCTTACTTTATATGGAAGCAGCTAAAAATAAACATTGTTTGTACAGTCATTGAAGAACATTTGTATAGGATCAGATTTCTGAACAAGCAGTCAGACCAAAGAAAAATCAATGAACTACTTTTCCAATGTGTGGATGATTACATTGCTTTTAGAGAGAAGAGAAAAAAATAACATCTTTTCATGTAAAAGGCTTTTCTACAAGTTTATGAATGAAGAGTTAAACATTATTCCAGCACAGAATATTACCATAACATCAATTCTTCATAGGACAGAGAGTACCTTTTCAAACTATATCTTACAGAAGCTCACATTTTTAATGATTCAAAGGATACCAATAAATCAGGTATATAACAGGATAAAAGAGATCACTAGTATATATCAATAACTAATCAGAACACAATGGTAAATTAAAGCTGGTAAATTAATTTAAAGAATATAAGAGAACACTAGTAAATCTCAAGCACTGATCAAAACTCTATGATAAATTAAAGTTGGTAGATTAAATTTACCGATAAAGGAAAATCAGAAGATTAAAAAGTAATTGTATGTTCAGATAAGTGATAGGGTAAGCCAAAAGCTTCACAATATCTTGGTAATGTAAGACAATTTTGCAGCTCCAGATGATTTTGCCGAGGAGGTGAAGGTGTCGAACCACACAGAACTGTGAGATGCCAAGCTCACCTGATTAGTCTCTGAATGCTAATCACCAGATTTGCCTCAATGTTTGGAGCATGATGCCATAGAATCCATGATTTTAGACCAATCTGGCCATCAAGGTTCTTGCATTCCAAGCAAAATTTCTTGAACTATCTGGTTGCTGTATTGTGATCAAGTGTGACTTCACTCTTCACAGAACAAATATTTATGGCTGCTTCTACAGCATTATGGTCCAGTTTGAACTCGTGAAGCATAAGTTCTTCAATTTGACTATGTTACACATTCATCTGTGCAGCTTACAAATCAAACAGAGTGAAGCAATGCATAACATGTCAGCACACCAACTACCATGATACTACTAACCACAGTGGGTACATTTCAGGGCTTCAACTGCTTCAGTCTAATGATATACAAGCCACAAACTAGCAGATAGCAAAATATTGCAAAACTTTTGACTCACCCTAGTATTAAAAATATGGAAGTCTAAGAGTGATGAGACTTGTCACAAATGTCATCAGGAACAACTCCACATTGAAATCAAAAAAGGAAAAGTCATCAGCAGAGAAATAGAGTCAATTTTCAACAAATCGGTCCGGTATTTAGAAATATTCAGAGAATATAATATCTATTACTAGGATAATTCTTGTCATGAATAATGGGATCATTCATGCATGAATTATCACTTAATCCATTTTTCCTCTGTCAAAATAACTTTCTTCCAGCCCAGTTAGCAAGGATTAGAATACACAAACTGCAGAAAGGTAAGATCCCCGACCAAAAAAAAAAAAAAGTACTCTGAGTATGACTAAACTACATTTGTTGGTGAGGCTCCAATTCTAGAGATATAGGGAGTTTGGAATACCCCTTCATTGCCATTACTTCCAGGTTCACTCTGACTCAGAGTGGTAGTATCTGTTAGGGTCCCATCTATGGGTTAGATATATCTGTTAGAAAATTATCAGATTTAGAAATACCTGATATTGTAACCATGTGCAAAAAAAAAAAACAAAAAAAAACACAAAAGTGTGAATATAAATGTACAACGTATGCAATTCCTTAACCTCTAGGCATAAATTAACCCAAGATGAGCTGACATGTCATTAAAATCAATCAATCAATGCAGCCTTCTTCCTTCTGCGTCATTTCCTTTTCTTTTTCTACTTGAGTAATGTCTTGTATTATAGATTGCATCGCACAATATATATATATATATATATATATATATATATATATATATGAATCCTAAAAAATTACAAATCTCTTTGTGGACCTACTCACTTTGAAATATTTCTTTCTCTCTTTGGACCTACAACAAAAATTTATATATAAGTAAAGTGTGTAAAGATGGCAACTGTAGTTGAGGCCAAACCAAACGCTCCCTTTTCATTAGTTACAACATTGAGGCATAGAGGGGCCCTACTCCTTTCTCTGGATTGCTCCAATTTACCCTTGATCTGTACCTTATAATACTGACTTAAGCAAGGCGGTATCAAGTACCATTTTTGAGTCTTTGGTATAACTCGACCTGGGATTGAATCCCGGTTTCTCAGGCCATTGGCGAACACTCTACCCACTAGGCCAATGACTGATCTTTCTATAATTTCCAGCATTTTTATTAGACTCATTTTTACAACAAATACTTATTAATTTAAGTCAAGTGGTAAGACAAAACTACACAAAATTTAAATGTCTATCTACAGTGCAAATCATTTAAGGTAATAACAAAATATTCACGTTGAGGATAAACTGAATTCTAACCAGAACAAAGAACTATGTGCTTAGTAGAATACTTGTAAAAACAAATTCATAATACAGAAAAGAATTTTGTTTTTAAATGTGTTTGTGCATTCAGGTTTGAAATTCAATACTTAATATCAGACTAATGTTCAGTGATCATGAAACAAACATCAAGTTTTTTTTTCTACAGAATAAAGGGACATAAAATTGATTAACAACTGAACAAAGACTTGGCAAGGGTACCTTTTAATGAAATGTACTCAGATATACAATGTTTAGCTGTAGACAACCACCAAGGGAGATAAAGGAGGGATGCCATATTTTGCAGCTACTCCAAATTGACAGAACAAAAGCTCTGAACAACCAACCAGTACTTAAAACATTTACTCATCACTGATTAGCATTACAAGACATTTTCCAAACTGTGCCAAGACGAAGAATCGGATCCATTGATAACAATAGTATACTATCATGAAAGTGTTTCAAAACATCTTTACATAATATACTCAAAAGAAATACCCACTATGTCATTAATCAGTTCCAAAAGCATTGACGTAAACCAGACATGATGCTTTGAAATGTGAACAAACCCTGTAAAATAGGAGTAAATAACTTTTGAAAAATATAACTATCACTAAACCTTAAAGAGCACTAAAATCACATTTTAGTTATATTTTCTAAAGAATAATGAGCAGAATTAATAAAGCTGGAAGAACTATGTAAAGGCACAACTTTGTTTACAATTCTTTAATGTAAATATTTTATTCTTGTTAAATTAACTGACCATTGACCTAATGAGTTGAGTGTTCACCAATGGTCCGGGAGACCGGGGTTCAATCCCAGGTCAAGTCATACCAAAGACTCAAAAAATGGTACTTGATACTGCCTTGCTTAGCACTCAGCACTATAAGGTAAGGATCAACGGTAAAGAGGAGCGATCCAGGAAATGGAATAGTGCCCTCCCCTACACCTCGGTGTGGTAGCTATTGAAAAGGGAACCTTCAGGTCACCCTTGATTAAGGTCGCCAACTTTACTTAATTTATTGTACAGTATGTATATACATTTTTAATGTGTTTTTATTGTATCTTAAATTCTTTTATATTTTATTGGTAATCTTTACATATTTTGTTCATCCTGAATATATTCTTAAGGAAAAATTCATTTATTTGACATCCTTTTATTATGTCATAGGCAATGTAAGTGAATGATCTAACATTGGACAAAATAACATTTGCTGAACTAAAATTTAGTCAAGTGTAGTGGCAAAACAATGAATTTAATGTAGGCTGAAATGATGTAAAGCAGAGTATTACTATATATTATTTTTAATCTTTCTAAGATGATAATTTTAATTTACTTCATATGACAGATAGGTTGTGTTTAAAATTTTCAGGTCGTCTTTTCAGAATTATTATTATACACGTAAAATGGAACCAACTTGAAAATCTTAGGAAGGATTTGCTTCCTCTTCTTTTAGGAATCACAATAAATATAATGAGTAAGTATTTCCATTTAACAATATCAAAGGTGACATTTTAAGATCATTTGTTGGAATAGTTGCTCAGTACTTTGTGAACTTTATTGCACTTATCAGGAAATTTAGATTCAACAAAAACAAGCAGATATTTAAAAATGTGACAACAACAAATTTTCATGCAAGTTTTTTGCTTTTTTTAGAAAAATAAACAAAACAAAGTAAACCCCATGTTTTAGACAACTGTTATGGTACCCAACCTGTGGACAGTAATGAACTCTTCTGTGACTATTAACACCGGGGGAACAGTCATCTCAGTCATAGCAAGTTCTTCCCAGCCTAACATTTTGTCAGTCAGACTGACGTTCGACATTCTATTGTATTATACTTTCGTTAATATACTTTGTTCAGCATAAACCCGAGTTATCTAATTTTTCCAGACCCTTAACTGGTCCACAGCAACAACATTATTTTAAACATCATTAAATGATCAGTGAATAAGGATATCAGAATAGAGAAATTTTTCTTTTAATATTTAAGCAATATCAGGAGCAAAATAAAAATAGTTATATATGTTCAAAATAACAGAATATAAAAGAAACAAGAAAAGAAAAGAAATATTACAAATGACAAAAGAACAGAAAATAGTTAACAACTGCAAAAGAACAAAAAATACTATAAAAGACAAAAGAACGGAAAATAATAGAAACAAATGGTTTGTAAAATAAATTTGGACAAGCAGTATTGACTTGTCTCAACCAGAAGGTAAATAAGTTTGATATGGGCAAAGACAAAAACGCCCAAAGTCCTTTTGGCAAGTGTCACAAAAGCATCAGGAAAACCAACTATGTTACACATTCAGTAAAATAGAGAGATGCCGTCTTGAAAGTTTGGAATCCCCAGGGCTAAGTCTGCTTAATTAATACAAAGTGCATCTCACAAAAAGAAGATTTCAGCCAAAAACAGAAAAACAATAATCAGACACAGCTGTTCATATAATTCATTAGTACACAAGCACTGAAAAAAAGAAATTACTGTTCATAGCTCACTCATTTTCCTTATAATCTTAAATTAATTTTTTTCTTTTACCTTTAATAATTATTTCTAACAAACTCGTTATTTTCTAGCTCCATAATTTTTTCATTTCATTTAAATAAGAAGGAGAAAATCTTTTAAACAAAATCAAAGAAAAGTCGTTATTAATAAAAAAGCGAAAGAAATAATAAATACGTGAGAAAATTAGTATTTCAATTTATTTAGGAGTTTAAGTTGATAGTCTTCTGTCGAATGATTTAAGCTTACTGACCTTATAAATTTTCCAGAGAAGATGGGGAAATATATATATATATATATATATATATATATAAAACATTATATATATATATATATATATATATATATATATACACACAAAAATATATGTACACATATATACACAAACATCTACATAAACATATATGTATATATATACAAACATATATATATATATATATGTATATATATATATATATATACACACAAACTTATAAATACATATATATATGGATATACACACAAACATCTATATACACTTATATATATACATAAGCACATAGAAACATATATATATATATATATACACACAAATATACATATATATATACACATATATAC